>ONZH01007540.1:0-153685 GCA_900303285.1 Rhinella marina
CTGCGTAATGAAGGACAGCGGCCGCCATCAGGCCTGAAAAAGGCCTCAGTGTCCACCAGCCTAAACGGCAACATTTCCAGGGCCAGCAACTTGAAAAGTTGAGCATTTAGAGCTATGGCCTGTGGGTGCGTGGCAGGGTATTTGCGTTTGCGTTCAAATGCCTGCGGTAAGGACATTTGAACTCTGCGCTGGGACATTTAAGTGCACGTGCTGGCTGATGTTTCCTGCGAAGGTCCAGGTGCAGGGCGGGAGGCATCTGGGTCTGCGTCTTGGACAGCACTTAACAGAGGGGAAGAGGAGGCAGTGGTGTGACCTGCAGACACAGATCGTGGACCCAGGCGTTCAGCCCACCTTTTAGGGTGCTTTGCTGATTTGTGGATCATGCTGGTGGTGGTCCGGTTGATGGTGTTTACACCCCTGCTCATCTTGGTACGGCACAGGTTACAAATTACAATCCGTTTCGTCAGCACGTTCCTAAAAAAAACGCCAGACTGCGGAACACCTAACCCTTAGCAAGGGAGCTGGCCGCAAGGGGCTGCTCCGGGGAACAGTTGTGGGCCTGGTTGGCGTGGCCTGCCTTCTCCCTTTTTCCACCCCACTGCCTCTTCCAGCCTGTTTCACTGCTGCGGATCCCTTCCCTCTGTACTGCTGTCCTCGCACGGCTTGTCACCTTACCAGGTTGGGTCAGCTATTTTGTCGTCCACCACCTCCTCCTCCACATCCTCACTCTGCTCCTCCTCGTGACATGGTGAACTAACAAGAACCTGACTTAACTGCATCTCATCCTCATCCGCAACTGTGTCTCATCATCATCATCCACCTCAGGAGAAAATACTTGTCGTTCCCCACCGTCATCTTCTTCAGACTGTGTTTGCTCAATAGGTTGGGAATAAGGGTACAATATCTCCTCATGTCCCACTTCAAGCGGCCTTAGCGAGAGGCCCAAGCCAAGGGACTGTGATGAAAAAAGCTCCAATGTGGGATCTCTTCTTTGCCCAGACTCTGCATGGTGGGAGGAGGGAGGATCAGGGTGATGATGCAGTTGCCCAGACTCTTGGCTACTGAAACTGGACTTTGTGGAAGAGGGGGTGGTGCTGAACCGACTGGAAGCATTATCAGCTGAAATTCAACCGACTACCTACTCGCACTGGTGTGGCGACAAGAGTTGTGTCTTGCGCCGCCCTGCAAACTGTGACATGAAGCTAGGAGTTTTGGATGACTTTGTTTCTTGGGCTCTGCCAGCAGGCACAGTTTCACCGCGCCCAGAGCCATGGCCTCTGCGTTCACCATCAGCAGCACGCCCACTTCCCCGTCCCTTAGTGCTCGCCTTGCGCATATTGTATAGTATATATGCAACTTGGTCACAACTACAGTACTGCAGATTTTTATTAACTGTATGATCAGAAAAATTTAAACGAATGTAGAGCAGCAGCAAATGAGGAACTGCAGCCTAAATTAACGGTATTAAATACGGATGTCAGCTACATAGACTTTTGAATGGTTGTAATACGCTGTGCACCTAGCGTTACTGACAGTGCACACTTGGGGTTTTTTTGTGCCACCAAAAAAAAAAAAAGACGCATTTCACAATGGACTTTGGTCTTTTTGGAACAGCGACAATCTTTCTAACTACCCAAATCCTATCCCTATAGTTTAATTCCCTCCTTGGGAAATTTAACTGCAGCAGCAAATGAGGAACTGCGGCCTAAATTAACGGTATTAAATACGGATGTCAGCTACATAGACTTTTGAACGGTTGTAATATGCTGTGCACCTAGCGTTACTGACAGGGCATATTTGTTTTTTTTTTACCAGCCCCCAAAAAAAATAAAAGATGTATTTGACAATGAACTTTTGAACAATGATACTAACCCTGCCTATAGAAATTCTATCAATAAGCAAATGTTATACAGCAAGACGCAAAAGAAGTACTGCGGGCTTAACAGCAGAAATTATAGCAAAGTATTTCAGGTATATAGTATACAGAGAGTATCCTACAGCATGCAGCAGCAGCAGCAGCACATGTGGCATTAATGGCAGGCCACCTAGTGCTATTTTCACCACTTTTAAAGTCCTCAAATATAAGTAAATAAAGGTTTGTGCTAGATAAAATAGCCCTTAAAAGGGATTTTGGGTCTTTTCTGAGCGATTTCTATCCCTGCCTAGCGTGCTTCTCTCCCTACAGTGTATGTCCCTCCTTGTTGCAGAAGCGCTTGTGGCGTTAATGGCAGGCTACCTAGCGCTATTTTCAACACCTTAAAAGTCCTCAAATATAATTAAAAAAAGTTTGTGCCAGATATAATAGCCTTTAAAAGGGCTTTTTTGGTCTTTTCTGAGCGTTTTCTATCCCTGCCTAGCGTGCTTCTCTCCCTACAATCTCTGTCCCTCCTTGCTGCAGTTCTCCCTGTCTAACAGTGGCCGGGTCACATGTCACCGGGTGCTTTATAGCACCCAATGACACGTTCCTGGTTAGTCAATCATTGTAATGCCAGTAGCTAAGATGGCTACTGGCATTACAGTGAATGCCAGCACCTTCCCGCGCGCTAATTGGCTAATTAGCATGCGGGGAGGGGACTCGAGCATGGGGCTCGAGCACACGCGGTGTTCGGCCGAACACCGCGTGGTCCCGAGCACAGCCATGTTCGGCCAAATAGTGTATGTGTTGAGGACTGTGGATAACACCTATATTATAGATTTTTAGTAAATAAGGGAGTTAACAATTGCCCCAAGGATGATTAAAATGGCTTGCAGAGGAAAGCAAGCACCAGGGCCTTCTGTCCTAGGTGCAGAATCCAACCAAATAATACAGGCATCATTTTGATAACTAACTTCTATGTATGCGCTAGAAAGTAATATGGAGAGCAAAAGTTTACCAGCTGATGTCTACTTAAAAATCTTTTTTCCAACAGAACAGCTATTGATATTGATGCCATTTTGTGTGTTTTGTTCTGCTGGGTTAAGTACTAAATTCAGCAACAAAGAGACAGAATATGTCAACACCATGACATACAGAATCAGAATGCTTACTGCTTTGGTGCCAATGAAACAACATAAATGTTTGGTAAGCCGTTCTGAAAGCTCATAATTATAGGCTTATTATAGCAATCAGAACGAATCTAGTAATTATACGAACAATATGCGGGAGACCTCCCAGTAATTTTCCAGACAGATAAAGTTTTTTGAAAATCTACACTACACTTGAAAGAAGATTTCAAGTTGCACTCTGACATTACGACAATTAGGAAATCTTTCATAACTTACTAAAATAAAAAAAAAATAAAAAAATATGGTACATGTCAGTACAGGATGGTATGGGCATTTGCCATCATTGCATATCTTCTGTGAACTACATGTACTTCCTACATTGTAACTTTAACAGTGCAAATTAGGGATGAGTGAGCCTTTTTAGATTCGGTTTGTTCCAGGTTCGCTGAAATTTTCAAAAAGTTTTGTTCAGACCCTGTGCCCAGCCTCTCACTCCCTCAAAACTTTCCCTAATCAAAGTCCCTCAATTACTGTATTTCTTTCTATTCTTTCCCTAAAGTGTCCCTGTTACACTAGAATAGATGCTTGCTTGTTCCACCGTATACCAGGTAAAATGGTTTTCTTTCAGACTCTAGGCATAGATTAGGGATCAGCGATCTCCGGCACTCCAGCTGTTGTGAAACTACAACTCCCATCAGTGTGCATCCTGGCAGTTGTAGTTTCCGACAGCCGGAGTACCGGAGGTTGCCGACCCCTGGCATACACCCATCCACCATCATCAATAGCTCAAAAAAGAATAATTTCAGCTCGGTCTGCACAAACATCTCTTTTTCAACCTCTGAGACAATAAGGGCAAGCCCCCCCCCCCATTCCCCTAGGGTAATGTGAGCATCCTTCTTCTTTCTCCCTCGTGGTTTTGCCTACCAATAGACATCGACAAATTTTCTCTGTGGTTCGGGGTACTTGTTACCAAATACCATTTCCCCCCACTTTGGTAGCAGTTGCAGTAGCTTCACCATGCTGTGGATCTTGTTCACTGCTGGCTTGGACTGGAGAGAAGGGCGGAGTAATGAGGGAGGAGTCTACACTGCCTATACATGCAAATAGTTCCTGGTGAACTGGTTTTTCCCCTTCTGAGGGGGGCGTATCTTCACTTTCCCGCTCTTGAGGGGGTGTATCATCATTTTCCTGCTTCAGGGGGCTGGGGGAGGGGGCAAGAAGAATGCGTACATTGCGTACGTAGCGTACGTAGTGTTAGCGTTCAAAATTTTAAGAACATTTACGAATAATACGAAGCGAATCTGACATAATTTGATTTTGCTTCGGAGTAGGAAAAATGGAGGATTCGATACGAATCTACGAAGCGGCGAATAGATTCGGTCATCTCTAATTGCAATTGAATTTTGGACTGTGTTCCAGTGTTTTACCATGCCAAGCAGCCACAAGGAGAGACTCAAATGTATATCTGAGCCTTTTATGCTTGCAAATGTGAAATTGCACTAAAATGTTTGCATAATTGTCTTTGCTGTATTTTAGCAATAATGTTTTTACAGGTTCAGCAATGTTCAAGCACTTTAGCCCATTTTGTATATTCTTTTTCAGGTACTGCAATGAGTCCTATTATGCACTTATTGTACAGTGTTTTTTAGTAAATTATGCACTTAGCCGGATAGCTAGCACCTTACTTTTCTACCTCATATAGACTGCCTCTAAAGACTGTACGCTGCGGCCTAGCCTCGTGTGTATGACGCAAATGCAAGTCAATAGTACGCTAAGGATTCTTACGCACTTTGTTCGCTAATGCTTACATATTGCATACTATTAACAACACTGACTGTATGTTTGTAATTTGTGCAGGAATGTTCGCAAAACAACACTTATTTTTTAACGCAAATTCAACCGAATAAATTCGTATTAAGAACGAATCTTGTCAGAAATTCATTGGTTATTCGCCGAAGTAAATTTTG
Source organism: Rhinella marina (assembly GCA_900303285.1). Classification (NCBI taxonomy): domain Eukaryota; kingdom Metazoa; phylum Chordata; class Amphibia; order Anura; family Bufonidae; genus Rhinella; species Rhinella marina. The sequence goes on from ONZH01007540.1 coordinate 4,953, forward strand.
GATGATTCGCTCATCTCTAATTGTAATCCGCGTGAGGTAATTTTGTAATCCAAACAGGTAACCTGTAATCCACATGGATAATATAAAATAGCAGCAAATAGAGAACCCTTTTTGCAAAGCTGGCTACCAAATAACCTGAGAAGGGGGGAAAATAGGCACGCTTAGGCACAAACGGGAATTTTCTGTAGAATGGGGGGGGGGAGTCCTGACAAGAAATGTCCATCTGGGTTAGAGTCAAACATGGGGCAATACAAACTAAACAAATAAAACAAGTGCCAACTAGCTCTCACCCGTCAGGTGCAGTCCATAGTGTGGCTCCCATAGGTCCTCCAGAGGTGTTCTTTAAATCACTCAGCCAGTAGAAGGATTCCTCAGATGACGGACCTGAAGACCTCCTTGCTTGAACTACTACTGAATGAGATCAGAGGACGCTCCTGCCTCCTGTAGGCCAAGCTGGCTGCCGTGGTGGAGTTCCACTGCCCTTTTCTGCCAGAAGTCGGACTTGACCGAGTCCGGGTGGTAGTCATGCTGGTGAGCGATGCAGCCACTTGCGCCTTTACTTTTCCGGGACAGCAGGGTTAAGGACTTCTGGCTGCAGCGGTTGAGGCAAGGTTGCACCCAGGGAAGAAGCCCCAGCTCCCCTGGCTGCTGCTGACTTCATTTTCCAGGGTAGTTGGTACTGGTGGGTCACCGTGGACTGGAACGTAAACAATGTTGTCGTCAGCTGACCCAGCTGAAAGGACTGTGATGGTGGTGGCAGTCCAGGGATCAGAGGCTCCAGCTGTGGCTTCTCCCTGAAATGGAGGGTGCCATCTGGTGACTCCTGTAGGCAGTGCAAACGTCCTTTGCCTGATGGTTCCTCCGGCCAAACTTCTGGTGGTGATTTAGAGACCAGGGGCTTAGATAATACGGTAACCCCGGTAGAAAAGGGGCCTTGCAGGGATGCAATGGGGGTGTATTCCACCTGATCCCCCAAGTACAGGCTGTGACGGGGTTGGGGCAGGTACGGCCGTTTCACTGACCTGTGGCCCACAAAGTACTCTTTGTCACCCTCGTCATCCGCTAGAAAGCCAGAGCCTCGCTCCACTGAAAACCACAGGACGGTTCCCTTTCGCCGCTCCAGTGTAGGGTCTCCCTGCCTCGGATGGTCCAGTACTTGGATGACCCAGTCCTCCACTGCATTCTTGTAGTCCCATAAGGTCTGGGCCGTCACTGATGCTGGAACAATCAAATTCTGCCACATGGAAGGTGTTGTTGTTGTTCTCTTGGACGGCGAAGTGGGCGCTCCAGATGTCTCTGCTGCACCAGCCGGCAAGGCGAATATCGACTCAGGAGCCGGTGAGACTCTGTTGCACAATTGTGATGTTCTGATCTCTGGAGCGGGCGGTGGTTTGGGGTACTCGTTACCAAAGACTATTTCCCCCCACTTTGTTCGCAGCTGCTTCGCCATGCTGTGGATCTTGTTCACCGGTGGCTTGAACTGGAGAGGAGAGCAGAGTAATGAGGGAGGAGTCTTCACTGCCTATACATGCAAATAGTTAGTTCCTGGTGGGCCGGGCTGGTTTTTCCCGCTTCTGAGGGGGGCGTATCTTCACTTTCCCGCTCTTGAGGGAAGCGTATCATCATTTTCCCGCTTTGGGGGGGCCTGGGGAGGAGGCAAGAAGAATGCGTACGTTTGGTTAGCGTTCAAAATTTTAAGAACATTTACGAATAATATGAAGCAAATCTGACAAAATCCGGATTCGCTTTGGAGTAGGAAAAATGGAGGGTTCAATACGAATCTATGAAGCGGCAAATAGATTTGCTCATCTCTACCTACCAAAATGTGCAGTAAAATGACTCTGCACGAAAGCAAACCTGAAAAACTTGGTTTTTTTTGGTGGACAAATTATTATGAAATCCGTGATGAATCTGGTTCATTACGAATCAATTTGCTCATCCTTAGTGCAGATTAGCATAGTTTACAAAGCAAGACCTTCAAATGTAAAATTGAACTTTCATAACCTTTTTAGTGCATAGGGGCAGCGATTTAAAATTACTTTATAATATACTTTACTATGGAATTTTACACATTTGTTTTATTATAAATCAACCTGTAAAGTGTCCTCTTGCCAACACTCTAACTGAGCATCTGTAAGAAAATGCCATCTTCAGGGTCTGCATAAAGATATTATACTACTGTTAAATATATCATTTTGCTATAATTCAGAATAAATAAAACTTGTTACTTTTGTAATTTACTTTCTGTTACAAAGATGCTCCAGTTGTGATATATTGCCTTTACCTCATTATAATGGCTCTTCCTGGTGTTTATGCTGTATAATAATGGACATGCCCACCTACTGAGGTGGTCACACAGGCTCAGTTTCCTCCAACTGCTACCAGCCATATCTACTATTAAAAGCTATGACAGTTAAAGGGAAGGAGCTGCAGCAGGAAAGAACACCCCCCCCCCTTCCCCCTGAGAAAGGATGTGCCCTCTGAGAAAGGAGATACCTATTGAGCTGGCAGCCTGAAAAGCATGTAGCTGAGCAATTGGATAAGGCTACTTACTTTCACACTAGCGTTTCTATTTTACGGTATTGAGATCCGTCATAGGGGCTCAATACTGGAGAAAGACGCTTCAGTTTTGTCCTCATTCATTGTCAATGGGGACAAAACCTAACTGAACAGAATGGAATGCTTCAAAAAGCATTCCGTTCCATTTGGTTGCATTTCCATACAGGAAAGCAAACCGCAGCAAGCAGTGGTTTTATTTCTGCAGTGTCCCACATATTATGTGCGTAAAAGGGACACAGCAAATTGTTAATGTAATGTGCCTTTCTGATAGCCATGTCATTGGAATCTGTTGTCCAAGTATTTTATATGCTATAAGAACCTCTATGGCTGAGTGGTGTAATATTATTTTTCCACCACAAGATGGTGCTAGTCTTCCTTCTATATAAGGCCCAGTAAGAAGTTAGAAGTGAGGAAGAGAGAAAGAGAGCAGTTCAGTCAGTTAGTTAAGAAGCAACCATGCATTGTGCAGGAGGAAGAAGTGTGGTGATTCCTTCCTCAAGGCTGTCAATATCCCCTGACCTTGGCCACGTCAGGATATCATTTTGACACTTACAAACCAAGCCACTAGAACACTGAGCATAACTGGACTAAATCAAGACTGACAGAGGTAATCGACTGTCTCCGGTTCCTATGGACTCTGACAGCATCTATGTGGTCAAGAAAAGCCTCCGGCACCTGACTACAGAATTAGCAACCAGGTACCAAGTTATTGGCCTTCACTTTGATCCCTCCGGGAAGTGCAGCCATTACTTATTTCTGGAACCTTCTTGCGCAGACGTATTAATTCCTGCCCTACAGGGTCTCCTTCAGAAGAAAGGTCTCCTAACAGTGACTTTAGCATATACATTATTGTCCAGAGCCAGGGCTAGCTTCAGAAGATCCCACCAGAGGTTGAGAGTAACTAGATTTAAAGATACAGAGCCCCAGGAGTCGCCAAACTGTGAGTAGTCTTACCACCGGCAACACCATTAGACACTGTGACATATCCCCAACGCCCATGCATGCCCCTGTGGTCCGGCTCGCTGCATTTCCATCATGGGATGTGGAGCAAAATGGACCTGTCATGACCCACAATGCAAGTCAATGGGGACGGATCCTTTTTCTCTGACACAACGGTTCCGTCCCCCATTGACTTTCAATGGTGTTGACGGATCTGTCTTGGCTATGTTAAAGATAATACAATCCATTCATAATGGATGCTGATGGTTGTATTATCATTAACGTAAGCGTTTTTGATGGTCCCTGCTGGATCCAGCAAAAACACTAGTGTGAAAGTAGCCTTAGTGAATGGGGAGAGCTCTGGATCCATATGAGCTACAGGGCAGATTCTAAGAGATTGTAATATGTGTATGTCTGATTTTTTTTTTTTACATTAATCATGGGATAACCTCTCTAACTCTGAAGACAGATAACTGTAAGATGGAGAAACAGGCTTCTCAGCCTGCCTCTCCTCTCCTTGCCTCCACAAGAGTGTACTACAAAAACTATGGGAGGCATTTACCCAGGCTTTCACACCACAATTTGCAAATTTTGGCCCTTCATGCTGGCGAGAAAAGGTGTGGTGAGGGCGGTGAGTGGGTGGTGCAGCAGGGCTGGCCCATTTACCTTTATTCATGCCAGCTAGGAGGCTGCCGAAGATTTTAGTCTTCTCGCACGGTCTGCTGGAAGATGGTACAAATCTATGAGAGGAATGCACCATAGCATAAATTTAGTGCATCCACCGGGGGCTCAGGAAGAATCAAGATCAGCGCAGGAAAAGCTGGTCTTGATAAATGTCCTCCTATGATTTTACTCAGTTTCCCTGAATATTTGCTGCTGGCACTGATTGCTGGCAACAGCACTGCTCATCTCAGGTACCCAATGCATCCGTAATAATGAACGTAGTAGTTTTTTTAAATATTCTACTCAGTTTTTTATATGAATATAGATTGGTTGGGATTGCTCCCTATATGTAGCGCAATCACTGCTATGTACCACTTGTGCAGGGAGTGGGAGACTAGGGGCCCACTTCACTCAGGTTGATTTATCTGTTCCCCTGTGGGCCATTCCAAGCCTGATGATGACCTATCCTGAGGGCTTCTGGCAGCTTTCCAAACACAGCGCTGTATAGTGGCAGTGCTTGGTATTGCAGCTCAGCCCCACTGCTTTGAATAGGTGTAACTAGGCCACAAGACCAATGTGTGGTGATGTCATTGGCCTAGGAAACGGCCATGGCACTTATGGAGCGCCTGGTCTCTTCTAACAGCAGATTGGGGTGGGGTTGGGGGGTTCAGACTCCCGTAGACATGAGGATAGGTCATGAATATCTTTTCCCAGATAGCCCCTTTAAAGGGTTTATCCAGCAGATAAAAAATATACTTAGAAAAGGCTCAGAATGGCGTAAAAATGCAATTAATAATGATCCACATACATAAAAATAATTTTAAATTCCAAATAAATTATTTACTTTCATTGAAATTTTACAATTAAGAATTGGAGAAAACTAACTTAGTTCAAAACATTCTAACTACTGTAATCCCAGTTTTTGCAATCAAAAAAACAAAAAGAGCTTTGCACTACATATTGAGTGGTATGTACACGTGAGATTCTTTACTCTGAATTTCTAATAATTAGGGGAAATTCCATACAAGAATGATAACAAGACAGCCCTGTGTTCCATAATACGGTCTTGTTATGTGTGGAATTCCACTCAGGACTCCTGGTACCAGGCAGAATTCCTCAGAGTTTTCAAACTGTTGTTTTTCTATTTGCCTGAAAGCTACACCACACCACATTTTTGGAAAGGATGAGAACATTATTTTCAGAATGTGTCCTAAAAAGAGATTTTAAAGGGAATCTGTCAGAAGTTTTGACTTTGTTAAACTATTGATAGCACTAGGTAAGGGGCCAGGGAGAGCAGTACAAATGTACCTTTGTGGAGCTTTTTTTAAAATCAAGAGTAGTGTAATTATTAACTTTCATCCTGCCACTTTCTACTCCTCCAAGCGCCCTGGAGGCGGAGCCTCACTGTGAAGTGCTCTTTGCATTGAGATGCATCATAATTCTTCCCCTTCAGTTGTAGCATCCAACCATGAAACCATGACGGCTGTTAGTCAGGGCAAAGGGGAGGGTTTGTGAAGCAGCTGAATGCAAAAAACACTTTACACTGAAGCTCCACCTCCAGTGCACTTAAGGAGCAGAGTCTGACAGAATAAAAGTTCATATTCTTACTACTCTTCATAATAAAAACTTCTAAAAATATAGGTTTGCCCCGCTTTCCCCAGCATCTACTTAGTGCTTTCAGCATGGTTAAAACTGCTGACAGATTCCCTTAAAAGGGGTATGCCAGTTAAACAAATCAACAAATTATCCCCTATTTACTGGCTGCTTTCACATTTGCATTTTTTGCTGGATCCGTCATGGGTTCAGCAAAAACACATCCGGTATATCATACAACCATCTGCATCTGTTCAGAATGGATCCGGTTGTATTATATGACTGAATCCATAGTAAACCAATAAGTAAGGAGCCGGATCTGTTTTTGACCATGACAATGAATGGGAACAGAACTAAAGCGTTTTCCTCCAGTTTAGAGATCACATGATGGATCTCAATAGCGGAAAGGAAAACGCTGATGTAAAAGTAGCTTTACACTGTGTCCGTAGCTCCCATGCTCCACTGTTTCATGGTGACCTAATGGTGGGGCGTTTTTATCATCTCCCATCCCTAGATGGGACAATCTCTTTGACGTGTTGCATACAGTAAGTGACACATTATCTTTAGGGGCCGTTCAGACGGCCGTGGTATTGCGTAATACCACGGATGCCGACCGGTGTGTGTTCCACCGGTGTGTGTGCTGAACACACGGCCCGGCACCCCATTCTAAATGCCTATTCTTGTCCCCTATTGCGGACAAGAATAGGACATGTTTTATTTTTTTTTGCGGAGCCGAACATGGGAAGTATATTGAAAAGTAAGCACAATTAATTGTGCGAAGAGTAGTTTGGAGGTCGCTGATGAAGCCTCAACACACCCAATTACCAAAAATACCAGAAAAAATGTAGTGGAGCATGGTGGGTGGAATTTAAGTTACACTTATTTATTCCATCAGTATTTTTTTGGTTTGAAATATCTTTTTATTATTTTTTAATAAAGCAATGTAACAAATACGAACAAGAGGTTTTTGATAGTATTGCACAAAAAATACACTAAAAGAACCCTGGAGTAGTATATGGAACAGAGAGAGATAGGAAGCCAGGTGGAGGTAAAATGCCACCGGGTCTCCCACCCTCCGCTCACTAGTGACAGCAATAAAAATTAACCATTTCACATCGAATATAGAAATACAGTAGAATATATAAGGCGGATGGAACGCACGAGGGAGAACACAGGGATCAATGTCTCAAGATATTGGTATCTAGCATGGTACTGACAGATATTTCCGGAAAGCTCCCTGGGACACAAAGTCCTGCCAGGGTTTCCACGTTCTCTTATATCTGGAAAGAGACCGTGGGGAGGAAGAGCAGAGTTCCTCCAGCCTCACCACTTGCCCCACTTTCTGTACCCAGTGAACTATAGGTGGAGGAATCGTTTGCTTCCAGTACAGCGGAATCATAGCCTTAGATATGAGAACTAGCTGTTTCCACAAGGGAACACTGAAGCCAGTTAGTGTACGCGGCATAATGTTTAAGAACAAAATCTTAGGCGTTAAAGGCGGGGATCCAGGGCAAATCAACCTCACAATTTCACCTATAGTTTTCCAAAAGGGTGTAATCAAGCAGCAATCCCACCATATATGAGTGTAGGAGCCAATTCCTGACAGACACCTCCAGCAAACCGGAGGGACTGTTGGGAACTTTACATGTAGCGCGACAGGCGTTTTGTACCACCTGCTTACGAGCTTATAGGAAGTCTCTTGGAGAGTAATTCATCTAGATGGGCCACAGCAATTAGTGTAAATCTCCTTAATGTCCTCAGGAGGTAGGGTGACTCCCAGCTCCTTTTCCCAAGCAAAGGGTAAACGTGGAAGAGTAGAAAGGCTTATCAATGCTGCATATATTTTTGAGATAAGTTTGGAGGTGTTGGATTGGCGGATTGCTAGTTCTTCATACCAGGAGAGATCCTTATCTAAGTTACCTTTATTGGGGAGTTTAGAAAAGCTTGAACATAGGTGTGAGTAGGTGAGAAAGTCTAAATGAGAACCCATGATTTTCTCCTGAAGTCGAGGGAAATCTGGCAGAACACCATCCTCCAATATATCGCACAGTAGCTTCCTATTGAGGGTTGAATGATGCATGGACCACGACTTATTAAATGGTGTAGACAGCCCCAATAAATCCCCAAGTTTCATCGTAGGAGATGGGAACCGCCACAAGTCCTCCCTCCTGGAAAAACTCTTCCAGAACATAAGCGGAGCTTTTGTCAAGTTAGAGACCCCGGGCGGCACCCTTTCATCCCAATGTATCCAAATGAGTGCCTGCGTCAAGGAGCAACCCATGACTTCTGCTTCAATCCGAACATATAACTTGTTAGAGATTTGTTTGTGCCAATCAAGTATTCTACTGAGCTGAATTGCTCCATCAGTATTTTTCAATTACCGCATTGTCCCATTACACGAACTTTTCCTCTATCCAGAAGATAGGTGATAAGTGTCTAATAGGTAAAGTCTGACCACTCAGGCCCCCGCCATTCATGAGAATGGGGGCCCTGTGTTCCCTGTTATGGAGCAGTGATAACGCATGCACACTGCTCTTCCATTCATCTCTATCTACAAGCACTTGGTTATTTCCAGAAGTCCCATAGAGTTGACAATAGCAGCACCGTCCATATGTTTGACTGCCACTCTATTCAAAAGGGGGAACACAGGGCCCCCGGTTCCTGTGATCTACGGGGGGCATAAGTGGTCGGGCCCCTGACAATCTGATAAATCCTCTATCCTGTGGATAGGCAATGGGTGTTTGTCATAGGGCAATCCATTGATTGGTGCTTGCTTTAAAAGTCTTAAAATTCTATATAACCCTATTAAGACATCATTAATTCCACAGAAAACATAAAGATGCAACCCAACACAACAGCTATCTAACTACACATTAATAATGGGACATGTAAAAATGTAATAACTATCATTTAAATCCATTAATATCTTGATGTTTTAGTTTTTTTTTTTTTTTTTAAGCATAAACCATACAGGCCAATAATATATGTCATTGACTGTAATTATAAATATAAATTACTAAGAAATAAATTTGCTTTATTCACTCATTCGGGCCCCAGGGGTGGTGCACTCACTTCTAAATACTTATTGGAATAACATCTGTGCATGATTTCTTTTAAGAAAACAAATGCTTTCCTTCTTATGTTTCCTACGTTCTGATTTACTGTAAATTCAAATTCCATATGGCCCATCGGAATTAAAAAAAATCATTTTCAAAGGAGATATTTTGCAACATCCAAAGGAAAGCATGTGGACTACCATAAAATATGGACTATTGCAATCAATGGGAGGATCTTTCATCTATTCTAATAAAAGTAAGGGGTTTTGACTTAGTAAGCACGAAGATAGCACCTAGACCTTGCCGTAAAATGTGCTAAGATTTGGTGCATTTCTGGTGCATAATGTCAAATCAAGTTTTAGATCCCAATCATGACCAAAATTCTCCACAAACATGATCCAGCTCCACCAGGCTTACCTGAAATGTGTTATGACTTAAGATACACTAACAAGTACCAAATGGTAGCAAAAGTTTGGCATAAAATCAGCCGACCAAGAGGTGGTGTGAAGTGTCTAGCCATGCACCAAATATATCCTACAGCACAGCAGGACACATCATCAATAAGACTAGGTTCACATCTGCGGTGAACATATGCAGTAGGTTGTTCTGGCATAAAGCAGACTACCCGAGTTCACCAGATTCGGCATAGCCGGATATCGCCGTTCACCAGCAGAGCCCATTGACTATACTAGGATTCAGCATGGACAAAACACTATGAACAACCTGATGGATACGTTTAACACAGATGTGAACTTAAACTAAGGTCTAAACAGATTATTTGCAGTGGCAAGTGTTGCATTCAAAGTCACCTTCAAATGGGGTTGTCTTGCTCTGGACCTTTGGGGGCTAATATCAAGTCAGAGCCTTGGCCCAACAGAGGTCCTATTGGTAGTCTGATGGGATGTGGCTCCTTGGCCTAATCTAAAATTTACATTGGATTTATAACGCTGGAGTTTTCTCATGTGACTGAGGAGCCTTTCAGACCCTTGAGACACAAGGACCTGGATGTGTCATCTACCTAAGTACCCCCTATAGAAGGGATGCCCAACCTGCGGCCCTCCAGCTGTTGCAAAACTACAACTCCCAGTATGCCTGGACAGCCCACAGCTATTAGGACATGCTGGGAGTTGTAGTTTTGCAACAGCTGGAGGGCCGCATGTTGAGCATCCCTGCCCTATAGCTATACCCCTGCTGGTGGGCCATTCTGACCCTACTTGTTTTCTCCAAGTAATTCAAATATCTGAATTCCCTGTATCCTATACCGTATAGAGACGTGAGAAGAGCCAGCTATCTGTATAATAAACCTGCAGGGGATACTTGGCCTTTCCCATGATTGCCAGGTTAACATCAGAGCACAGTTTTTAATTTATTAATAATGTAATATTCTTATCTTTCCCATAGGAAAGACTAATCAGTAGTGGAGAAGAAAAAATTTAGTAAAAACAAGCATTAATGTGCTTTGTATGATACATTTCTTTGTATAATCCCAAAGTCCGCAGCCTAAATGTGAATTCTTTATGAAATATTCCCCAAAATACAATTTGTCCGTACATTTCCCTTTGATCTTCCTCAGTTCTAGTCCAGCTTTTACATAATTTCTCAGAGGACTCTTTCTCATATGTTAGATATTTCTGTATTTTCCAGTAAGTTGCCGTTTCAAAGAAGCTTAGCGAGCATTTTCTCTGAGCACTGTGCAGAAACTCCTCATTTTCTGCTTCTCTGGCACCCGAGAATACACAGCCCACAGAGGAACAAGGACAAAGCAATTTCATATTTGTCACAATTAAAAGAAAATGTTGTCTGTTTATTAATAGCCTCTATGTAACACTGCCAAACAGAAAATACTTCATTCTTCATTAATTAAATTCCGTTACTTAGGTCACATGAATGCGTTGTCCAGCAGATTTTAACCTACAAGTATATGTTACTTTGTTCTTGCACTTTTCATCATTTCAATAGTGTTATTTTTTATAGAGCAAAGTTTGAAATATAATATGAAAGTACATATAATCAAATCTGCATTTGGGCTTGATAAAAAAATTTCTATTGTTTTGTCTTTGCAGCTTTTATACAGACCTATGCATTTCCATGGTAACAGATAACAAATAGCATCTCCGTTGTCTGATCCTACAGTCGTTTTCTATTTCACAGTAAAAGTGGAAAAACTAGTACTACTAAAAAAGATTAGTATTTTCTTTCTGGCATAGCCCTAATAGGAGATGCTATCCATCCAGCAATATATAGGAATTGGCACGTATTAGAAGCAGCATGACGGGTCCGGTGCTCCCAAGTGCTCAATTGTATCTGCATCTCATGGACGCAGACACAATTGAGTGCAGGGGCTCCAGAAACCAGGTGAATTGAACCCATGAGTGCCCAGCTCTCTTCTCCCCCAGTAAAGGTGCAGGGCTAGGCCTGGAGTATGTACTCCAAGTACACCAATGATGATCCAACCCTGGTGACAAACTGTGATTTGCAGGGTTAATGTGTGTTCGGTCACCTTCCAATGTAGGTAACAGATATAGACTGTTATTACAGAAGAAATCGGAATTGATTTTAAAAATGAAAATACTGGGGCCCTGGGGTCTTAATGACTGTAATGACAGAAGTGCTTTCCTTTGAAAGTTGATAGGTCACTATTCTATTGGTCTTTGTCTCATTTCTATACGTGGTCCAAATCTGAAGAAAGAAACCTTTAAACTCTGTGCAATTTAGTCCCTCGGTGCAATAAGGGAGTTTCTGTTGCACCTCAATGCACCCGAGGCCTCCCTCAATTTCTTCCTTGGCCACGACCCTACCACTGTGTAGGCAGTGTAGGGGTAATCACACCTGCCCCTGAAATCTTTCGGCAATGCGTGCACCTCCTTAATCAGCGCACACACTGTACAGTACTGAATTTCACTGGGCTGATGGAACCTGTACTGCGAACCTTACTACTATACAACGTGCACACCAACATTTCGTGATATATTAATTGCTCTGGGTCTAGCATACCTATACATCCCACTTGTTTAGGTATGGTATCGTAGTAGGGAGGCTTTTTTACTGCGCTAAATGAACAAGTACAGTTTAGTTTTCAGTCTCTACCCTTCCTCACTTGGACGAAATCCACTTGATCAGGATGAATCAAAAATGGCTAGAGATGTTTTAATCTATTTGCAAGCACTTTGGCCAAAAGTTTTTAGTCTATTTTAAGTAAGGTCTAATGTTAGAGCAAGACATAACGGTGGGAATTTATTAAGCTATTTACGTCACTACTGTGTTTAAAAGTCACAGATTATGGCACATGCCATATTTGAACCATAATTCACAATCTTTTGATCTTCTCGCCACTTCAGAAAAGAGGTGTGGGGTTAGCGGAAGGGGTCATGGCTTCAAACAACCCACTCTATTTACTTTTAATTTTCCCAGAAAGTGGCATAAGTTATAGCTGGGGTCTACGCCAGCCTGTAGCTGGTGTAGACTTCAGTTTCTGGCGCAAGGTAGGGCAGAGAAGCACTCTTAGATGCCTCTTAATAAATTAGGCGCATCTCACACCAGTGCAGGGAGATCAAGACTGGTGTATGGGAACGCCAGTTTTTGTAAATGTCCCTCATGGTCTTTTACCTCTTTGAGATGTGTGCTAGAGTCATATCAGGGATATGCAAGTTCTAGTCTCCTCCGAGCCAAAAAGACATTCATTAAACCTCCATCTGGCATATATGTTAGGGATAGAGAGGGTAAGAAAGATCAGGAATGGTCACAGTGTAGAACTAAGCAAATTTACAGAATTTAAGTTAGTCAAGTCTCTGATATGATTGATGAACAGGGAAGTAAAATATAGAAGGGCTAAGGGACCTCCAGGCATCTATATATTTTTGAGAAAGTGAAGGGCTCTGTAAGAAAGGGTAGATTGTTTAGCTGAAGAGTCTAAAGGGATTTCAAGAAGTTTCAGGTTTCCCCACAAATATAATAATGCATTCCTGAAAATATTCTGCTACAGATCTAACCAGTGTTAGGCACATTAACATTAAGAAAGGTAAACAATTGAGACCCTATGTGTCCTTTCAGCAGGATGTATCTACCCCCAGCATCCTGAACATGGGAGCTAAGTATGAAGGGGATTTGCTTCTGGAATACGTTCACTCCTCTGGAGGCAGAGCTATTAGCGCCACAGTGAAACCATAGGGAAATAATGAGAAAATAAGAGGTTCAGATATTGGTTAAAATGTGTTTCTTGAAGGAAAATTATGGAACAGTTCTCTTTTTTCAAAAGGTAAAAAATATGCCTCCGCTTAGATGGTGAGTTTATCGTTATAACATTATATGATGCTATCTTTGAGTCTATCAGGAGGGGCATACAGGGGCAAAACTGATATTGCAGAAATAATTATCTTATGGGTACTAAGCTCACCTAGAGAATCAAAATCTGTAATGTAGCAGAAAAAAATACAGTTAGGTTCATGAGTAAAATATTAATTTTTAATACTTTGTAGAGAATCCTTTGTAGGCAATGACTACCTGATTTCTGGAACCCATGGACATCAACAAATGCTAGGTTCCCCTCTTTGTGATCCTTTCCAGGTCTTTATTGCAGTTGTCAGTTGTTGCTTATTTGTGGATCTCTCTGCCTTAAGTTTTGTCTTAAAGTGTAACTGTCATATTTCTTATTATTTGCTAGTTTATTAGAGCTAGGCATGTATACCTGAGTTAGTATGTCAATGATTTCCAAGAGATCTGTAACTACCTTATAATGCACCCTGTGCCTTTCCATTGGTCCTTTAAAAGACTGTTGCTAGGGCTTGTCTGTCTTCCCTTTATGTATACAGAAGACAGACACTGCATGTGTATACAGAAGACAGACACTGCATGCTTGCATTAGGCTTCAGGGTGAGGAGGTGTGTCTCTCAGTAACCCAATTTGATTGGTTGGCAGGAAGCTGTTGCCTACAAGTGTGTATGTGAAGTGAGGGAAGGCAGTTTTGGACTTGGACAGAGAACTGGCAGAGGAGCCATCTTGAGAAGATCCTCCTATTGTAGGGTTCAAAACAGCCGTAACTAAGGGAAAAGTTCAAGGAAAACATAAGTATGTGTAGAAACTAAAGATTGCTTTACGCATAAAGCTGCAGCAGCAGTAGTGTGCTAAAATTGATTTTTCTTCATGAAAACATGACAGTTACACTTTAAGCAAGTGAAATGCATACTCGATCAGATTGAGATCTGGTGATTGACATGGCCATGCAGAATATTCCACTTCTCTGCCTTAAAAAACTCATGGGTTGCTTTCCCGGCATGTTTTGGGTCATTATCCATCTGTACTTTGAAGCTCCATCCAGTTACTGAAACCTTGCTGCATTTGGTTGAATCTGAGCAGAAAGTATATTCCTGTATACTTCTATCTTCAGTCGCAGCATCAATAAACACTAGTGACCCAGTGCTATTAGAAGCTATGCATGTCCATACCATCACACTGCCTCCACCATGTTCTCATTATTGTGGTACAGTTTGATCTTACTTTCATCTGTCCAAAGAATGCTGTTAGAGAACTGGGCTGGGTTCCTTAGATTTTTTTGGTAAAGTTTAATCTGGTCTTTCTATTTTTGAGGCTAATTAAGGGTGTGTACCTTGTCGTGAACCCTCTATATTTGCTCTCATGGAGTCTTCTCTTTATGGTAGACTTATACATCTATTTCCTGGAGAGTGTCCTTCACTTGGATGGATGTTGTGAAGGGATTTTTCTTCAGCACGGAAATAATTTTGTGATCATCCACCACTGTGGTGGTCTGTGGATGTCCAGGCGTTTTTGAGTTCCAGTGCACTCTTTTTTACCAGAATGTGCCAAAGTGTTGATATGTCCACACCTAAAATTTGCCCTATCTCTCAGATGGATTTCTTTTTTTTTTCAGCTTTATGATGATCTCTTTCACTTCCTTTCAGAGCATCTTTGACCGCATTTTGTGGGTCCACAGCAACAGGTTCGAAATGCAAATGCCACACCTGGAATCAACTCCAGACCTTTTACCTGCTTAATTGATGATGGATCAACAAAGGAGCAGCCCATTAAATAGCTTTTAAGATAATTGTCCAGTTACCATTGGTCCCTTGAAAAAGAGGCAGCTACGTATTAAAGAGCTGTAATTCCTAAACCCTTCCTCCAATTAGCATGTAAGTAACCTCTAATTAAAGAAGAGAGTCTGCTCTTTAAGCCCATATTGATTATACAGTATCTATGTTTTGGTAAAAATCTAAAATGCCAAAACTTGTGTTACTGTCTAAATATTTCTGGACCCAACTTGTACATGACTTAAAAGATGCATCTTAGGGTACAGTACCTGCAAAAAAAGGTAACAGTTAAACAGGTTATTACAACAATGGAAGCAACTGTGCATAATAGACAGAAGAGAAATTACAAAATAAGACATTTAAGAATGTGACATCTTAAAATGAGTTGAGGAGTCAGGACCAGGTAGAGTTAGGTAGGAGTCAGGTAGAGTTCAGAGCTATGACTGGACCCGCAAAAATGATGTAAAACAAATGCTGGGAATTTAAGTGCAGTGGACATGCAAATTATTAAGTCAGATAAGGGTAGCATTTGAATCCACTGGTCAGGAGGAAGAGAGTGTAGTAAAGAGAGGCATATAAAAGCTGGGAGTCAGCAACAGACCAGTTGGAATTTAAGAGGTTTCTCTTGGTGGTGAGTGGCTCATTTCTTGACTCTGTGTTTTGGGACTGTGGGGACATTCCCACAGAGCCACAGGAGTGACCTCAGATTTGTGATCTTTAACTGGTTCCCAGTTTTCAATGTCCATGGGCAGGATGTTGAGAACCAGTGTGCGGCCAGACAATAGAAAAGAAAGTCTGAAAGAGAATGTAATGTAATAAGTAATCTTTTACCTTAGCCAGTCTGTTAAAGGGGTTTTCCGAGTTATATATATTGATGACCTATCCTCAGGATAGGTCATCAATATCAGATCGGCGGGGGTCCGACACCCGGCACCCCCGCCGTTCAGCTGTTTGAAGAGGAGGCGCGCGCCGTATCAGCGCTGCCTCCTCTTCACTGTTTACATGCTGGCCGTAACGGGGGTAGTGGTGAGTAGGTGTAATTACACCTCACCGCCACATTCATTTCTATGGGAAGAATCGCTTCCATAGACTTGTATACGAGCGATCCTTCCCATTGAAATGAATGGGGAGGTTAGGTGTAATTACACCTACTCACCACTACCCCTGATATGGCTAGCATGTAAATAGTGAAGAGGAGGCAGCGCTGATATGGCGCGTGCCTCCTCTTCAAACAGCTGATTGGCGGGGGTGCCGTGTGTCGGACCCCCGCCGATCTGATATTGATGACCTATCCTGGGGATAGGTCATCAATATATATAACTTAGAAAACCCCTTTAAGGACGTTAACATCCTGCTCTTCTGTAAGGAAGTTTGAGCCAAGTCCTGAAACACAAAGATTTGGGAGAGATCTGGAGAGTCACGGGCTTTAGAAAGGATTTCTTCTTTGTTCTAGAAATTATTAAATCTGCAAATAATGTCCCTGGAGGGTTTAGAGTAAAATAATAGGGCTCTGTGGGCCCTCTCAATGATCACTTCTGCGATGTGGTCAGGTCAAGTATAGTGTGGCAGAGTGTTTCATATATGCTGGCATAGCATTGGTCGTGATGGATTCAGGGACCCCTGGAATCAAAGGTTATTCCTTCACCCGCAATTTTCCTGGTCCTCCAAGGCTTTATATATAGAGTTCAAATCAGGGGCGGACATAGACAGCAGAGGGCCCCTGTGCGAAGAATGTGTCTGGGCCCCTCTCCAAGCAAAATTCTCAACCTAACCTATGGTGCCCTAACATTACATAGCAATACAAAACTTATAAAACATACAGGGTAAGGTTACTTTCACACATGAAGCACTACACTCCGGACTCCTAATCTGGCAGAGAATCCAAGGAATTGGCCGGACACAAACTCAGGCATGCAGCGGTTTGTGTCCCGCTGATTCTCAGCATTTTTGCCAGATTGTGGCCGGATCTCTGCCTGACCCCATTATACTTAATAGGGCCGGCGGGCATTCTGCATCCAGCATTGCCGGAGCCGGTGAATTCTGGCAGGCTGTTCTCTGCTGGACCAGCTTGCCAGAATCACTAACTCAGATGTGAAAGTAGCCTAATACAGGTTCACATACCTCTTACATACAGTGACGTCTTCTTAGATGTAGATGTTCTCTGTCCTCATCTTCTCCTTTCAGACCAGACAACCATGATGACTTCTTTCATCCATCTCTTCTCTCTGCGGAGTTTGACAGACAAACATCTTAGTTTCCTACTTTTCCATCATTCTCCCACCCCATCCTGCCACCCCCCAATACTGTGCTCGCTGTGCTCCCTAAAACTATACTGCAGAAACAGTCCCCCTGCAAATACTAGTTACACACAGATACTACCACCTTCAGTAATTATTGGCACACAGTACCCTAAAAAATAACTGCACCCAGGAAATAGTGCCCCTGACACTAATAGTGTAACCATAATATTCCCCAAAAATAACTGTGCTAAGCTGATACCGTGACAGGGTGACCCCCCCCCCCCACAGTAATAGTGCTCCCCAAAATCCCACCAATAGAAATAATTAGTGCCTCCAGTAGAATGTCCCAATGTCCCAATAATGCTTTTATGTGTGCCAATGCCCACTACTGTGTGCCCCATGTGTGCCAGAAAGGGCCCTTAGTAAAGCGTAAATGAAAACAATGAACACTTATACTTACCTCCTTGCCTTTTTCAGCGATGCGATGCAGGCCTCTTCCGGCCTGTGTCCCGCGCTGTACGGCTCAGGCGGCGTGATGACGTCATCGCGCCGCCTGCGCCGGCCTCTGATAGGCTGCAGGCCTAGTGCCTGCAGCCTATCAGAGGAACAGGCAGGGGAGACGCCTCTACCTCCCCTGCCCCGCAGTACTTCTATCTGTATCGCTGTCCTGAGGACGGCGATACAGAAGAATATAGAGATGAGCGCTTCCATAATGGAAGCGCTCATCTCCCCCTGCTGCCAGCAAGAAGGGCCCCCCTCCCGTACTGGGCCCCTGTACAGCCGAACCGGCTGCACAGGCGGTATGTTCGCCCATGGTTCAAATGTGATTGGCAGCTTGTGAAACTGGCCTGGGTGTCTTCCAGGTTCTCTACTCTGTGGCCTTGTCAGATATCCTGCTTACTGGAAGACAGGTCACTGATCACAGTTTCCAAAGCATTTGTCAAGGCTTGTTTAATAACGGCTCTGGATATAGTTAAGACATTAGGTTTGACTGTTCCCTCTGTCTCGCTCTCCCCATGAGAAGCACCTGAAGCATGTTCCATTGCGGGAGTCTGAGCAACATGTGCTGTGTGAGCTGCGGCTTGCTTCTTTATATATTTATCCATGACTCCACCAGTATTCATGGTATTAGAAGTGCTAGGAGTATCCCCAGACTGATTCCCATGTTTAGGCAATTCAGGCTAGCATTAGCTGCTTCAGAGAACAGTCATTTTGTCCCTCGTATTCCCACTATTTTTGGGGACCACAATTGGCTGCAGAACTCACACATGTGGACATATTGTGAATTCTGCAGCATAGTAAGCACACACCAGTGGGGAGCATCAGAGGTGCGTCGGTGGGACACGGAATCTAATAGGTAATTGCTGTTTCTTTTATTATTTCATACAATTTCCATTTCCCACCAGTTATTCTTGAACTCGGACAACCCTTTTAAGATTCTTTTCAGCA
Source organism: Rhinella marina (assembly GCA_900303285.1). Taxonomy (NCBI): domain Eukaryota; kingdom Metazoa; phylum Chordata; class Amphibia; order Anura; family Bufonidae; genus Rhinella; species Rhinella marina. The sequence continues at coordinate 23,493 of ONZH01007540.1, forward strand.
TGTTACGGAATATAAATATACATCACAAGTCATTTTAATGAATTCACCTTGAGAAGGGAAAAGTAAAGCATTTCCGCAGTGGTGAAAAGAAAATATAAAAATAATAATAAAAAAGGAAGCCTATCTGTCTGAATCACAAAATAGTAACTGAACAATACAAGGAACTTATGAAAGGAAATAGAAGACATACAGGTATATTTAGATTCTGAAAAGGTTGAATTTCACTAGTTAAGCAGATTTTCCTGAATAATGCTAAACAGGTCCAGGGAAAAACAAACTCATATTGGTTTAATAGAAGTCTATATAAATATTGTGTGCAGCAACACAGATATTCTATAGTAATCCTTCCAAAAGCCACAAATCTGAAATCCAAATCGCTGCCACAAGAGGTTTGAAGACAGGGTAATTGGAACTCATCATAATAACAGCTCCAATATCTACTCTAAAATAACCTAAATATCAGTGTTTACCATACCTCCCAACTGTCCTGGACTTGGGCAGCTGCCCTGTGTTCCCGGGAGGGCTACAACATGTCCCTATTTCAACTGTATCTTCACCCTGAAAAGTGGTGTACCTCTCATGGAGGCAGACCACACAGCTGCTACAGGGCCCATGAGGCAGGGGGGCCTGCTGTAGATGAAAAGTCCCGCCCCGAATTACATTTAATACAGGCTCTGGTACAGAGTCCCTTTCAGGTAGCACCTCAGTTTGTCAGGGGGATGCCTGACAAGATTAAACAGTAACCACACTGATGATGATGTTGACCCTGGTCCCTGCATCATCAGTGCAATCCGGAGGTTCAGCACGCTATCATCACAGGTCCTGCACTGTCTAGTAAAGCAAGTGCAAAGAGAATGGTGTAGTTCCCATGTTAGAAAGGTGCATGTGCCAGGACCTGTGATGACGTCATCATCATCATCATCACAGGTCCTTCCCCGACTAGTAAAGGAACTGAACAGGAAATAGTGTTGTTCCCAGGTTAGGAAGGTACAGCTGCCTGGACCTGTCAAGGCATCTTCACAGGTCCATCACTTCCCGACAACACTGAGAAGATCTGCAAGAGAAGCTCTATTGAGTCTAGAATGGAGTAGGTAAAAGGAGGTCCTTTTCCTTTTCTTTGCATGTGTACCCCAGTCCCTGAGTCTTTTGTACTCATATGTACTACCTCATACCTCATTGAGTCTCATATCTCAGGAGTGCCACATTGTACATTATAACTGGGAAGTACTTCATACTTCACTCATTTATAGTACTGCAGGAACAGGGCCCATTCTAGCTTTTTTGCTGCCTGAGGCGAAAAATGAATGCACCCCCTTTCCATTAAAATTCAAAGGTAGGAAAGTGAAATACAGTAGCAATCTGTTTCTCGATCACAATAGTAGTAGTCCTCAAAGACCAGTAGTGATAAACTGCTCCTCTTTCGTTCATACTTGTAAATCTTAAAGAGGACCTTTCATCTTTCCTGTCATGTCTGTATTAATAGCTTCATGCATTCTCCATGTAAGTTCTGGAGCATCTATTCTTATGGCTCTATGTTGTGCCATTACTTTATTATTTCTACTATAAGTTATGAATGAATTGCCAGCAGTCTGTAGTAAGGGTACAGAGGGGAGGTAACAAGTTGGAGGTGTGTACCTGAACAGTCTGAAACATGGCAGCACTGATTGGCTAGAGTCAGTCTGTGCAGGTACACACCCCCAACTGGTCACCACCCCTCTGTACCCTTACTGTAGACTGCTAGCAATTCATTCATAACGTCTAGTTGAAATAATAAAGGAATGGCACAACATAGCGTCATAAGAATAGATGTTCCAGCATTGTTATTACATGGGGGATGCATGAAGCTATGATAACAGGCACATCAGGAGTGGTAAAATGTCCTCTTTAACCAACGTTTTAGGACTATATAACATAAAATCTAAAAGAGTTTTTTACTACTTGTAAAAAGCATCCCTGTGGGCTATAAGTCACATAAATATATACTAGCACTGGATATACTGCACACATGAATATATACCAGCAGTGGATATAGGACACACATAAATGGATACTAACAGTGTACATAGCGCACACATAAATATATACCAGCAGTGGATATACCGCACATATAAATTTATAACTGCAATATGTGCTGTCAGACTCTTCTGCAGGCTCTACTTTGACAAACGGTCTGTTACCTCAAGGGCTGATTGGAAGTCTAAAGCAGGATTACCAACATTGCCACGCAAAGCACACGCCCAATACCTTTGTTTATTGCTGTTCACTCCCAGTGCCTCTTTACATCCAAAAGTGACCACTTGCTATAATTAGGCAGGATCAAACTGGCCTGCAGCAGTCACAAAATGGCGTCACTTTGACTCGACTCTTTTTCTCTTTGCTCTGCCCACCTGCCCAACGAAGCTTTTTCCAGATCAATTACACTCCTGAATGTCAGGCAAAGGACACTCTATGCCAGATTTGCCTGCCAAGAACCCATTGTTACCGGCAAACCCCCTAGCCCCCAAGCCCCGGTCAGGATATAATAGAGAAGCTGTGCCGCCAACCACAAACCTCCTGTCTCCCAACAGAAGGACTCACTGGCAGGACAGTTCTCAGCACAGACAACTTGAGGGAGGGACTCCTCGCTGCTGAGGAGCCAAATCTGCACTGTGAGTGATGGCCGACGGGGACAGGAAGGGACTTAGTGTACATGTGGGCAGGCTGCTGCAGTACACATTATATGTGGGAGGGTCCAGGAATGAGTAGTGGGAAGGGCTATGGATGAGGCATTTGGGCCCATGTCTTCTATGTATGCCCCTGACCCTGAGGACACAGATAGAGTTTAATGCAATAGTGAAGCAGGGAACCATAATCTCCCTACTACACCCAAACCCAGCCTGTGCTTTCCCCAGCAACAGGCCCCATATGGTGACCTCATTGCACCTACTGAGTATAGCATGAAAAAGCATAGCCTGGAGGCCATCCAGTGTCGGACTGGCCCACCAGAGGACCGGAGGATCCTCCAGTAGGCCCCAAGCCAGGAACCTATAGTGCCGTTGCCCCGGCGCTAGCTGCCGACAATCTAAAGTAAACTCACAGTGTTACCTCCGTATGTGCTCTGCCTGAGCCTCTGAGGCACACTCCCTCTGTCTGCTGCGCTGGGAGGAGGAGCGCCAGCTGCCTGCACCACCTGAATAACCAGGGAGTGCATAGCCCTGTCAATTACCGATAGGCCCCGCCCACTTCCCGATAGGCCCCGCCCACTTCCCGACAGGAAAGACACAGTGCCGAGCCAGGTCAAGAAGTTGGCTGCCGTTATCAGGCTCCCAGCGCTCAGCGGCTTGACCCTGAATTATATCCAGAAAAAGGTGTGCTTATTGTAGAAGTGTCAGAGTCAGTGAGTGACTAACTTGAGTGACAGTCACTCACTGACACCCCCCCCAACCTAGACTGAACCTACTAACTAAGTTCAAGTCCCCCTCCCTGACCCTGGTCTGAGCCTTCTGACCAAGTTCCCACCCCAGGACCCTAAACCTCAGCCTGAGGCTAAATTCACACTTCTGTGGAACCGTGCTCTTTCTGAGGACAGGAGCGCACGGCGTTATTGGTTGCTATGACGTTTTGCGCTTCCTGAGGCCGCCGCTGTACAGCGATACACTGTACACGCTCCTATAGAGTGTATCTCTGTACAGCGGCGCCCTCAGGAAGCGCATGGCATCATAGCAACCAATGACGCTGTGCGCGTCCATCTTCAGAAGGAGCACGGTCCGGGATTTCACGGATCGTCCCGGACTATGCTCCACAAAAGTGTGAATTTAGCCTGAGGCAGAGAGATTGAGCTGAGCCTGAGGCACAATTTTAATAAAGTGAACAGTGCCTGCTGCAGCACTCAGACCAGTTAGGCTCCATTCACACAACCATATATTTGCGGGCCTGCATTATTGCGGACCCACAAACAGGGCCGGATTATCATTGGAGCATTTGGAGCTACTGCTCCAGGCCCCGGCTCCAATGATTTCAGGGGGGCCCTGCGCCCCCGGCCAGTTAAGGGGGCGCCCTGCCAGAGCGCCCCCTTAATGGCCCGGCTCCTGTACAGATCAGCCCACCCAGCCACTTAAAAAAAAGCATACTTACCTGTCCTGCCGCGCTGCCGCTGTCCTCGGCTCCCACGCTCCACTGTCTTCCCTTCTAAATTGAGGGTCTGGCTCTGGGGTGGCTGCAGGCTGGTACCATTAGGCTGGGAAGGGCCAATAACCGTGTCCCTTCCCACCCTGGTAGTGCCAGGCTGCCGCTGCTGGTTGTATCTGGCTGGCGAAGGAAAAATGGGGGGGACCGAACGCCATTTTTTTAAAAATTATTTAATTATTTTTGTAAAAAAATGGCGTGGGGTCCCCCCCTTTTTTCCTTCACCAGCCAGATACAACCAGCCAGACCCTCAATTTAGAAGGTCCGGTCCTGCGGGTACCCGGCTCTTCCCGGCACCCCTGGTGGCGGTGGGTGCCGAGGTAATAAATGTTGGGGTTAGTGCTGGCCTGCCATACCGGCAAGCACTAAGCCCAGTATTAGCAATCAGGGCCGTCTGTAGATAGCCGTAATTACTAAAACTGTAGTATTGTAAAAAAAAAAATACACACACACACAAGTATAAAACATTTTATTGAAATAAACACTCCCCCAGACCCCTGTTTGACCATTTTATTAAAAAAAAAAAAAAAAAGCTGGTCCGACGTAGTCCACCGAATCCGACGTAGTCCTCTGCATTCACGACCCTGAAAAATAGAAAACAAACACAGACCACTTACCTCTTCCTGCACTGGGATAATACACACAGCGATGTCACTGTACAGGGATAATAAACACAGTGATGTCACCGTACAGGGATAATAAACACAGTGATGTCACCGTACAGCGATAACAAACACAGATATTTCTTTATGGTGGGCCCCAAGAATTATTTCCTCTGGTGGGCCCTAGGTACTCCAGTCCGACCCTGAGGCCATCCCCTAGCCTGTGCGCTCTCCTGCTCAGCTCAGTAGGCACGATGACGTCACTGCATTGCACCTCTTACTGAGGAAAGCATGATGTGTTCCAAGACTACATGACTGTTCCAGAGACCAGGACCACCCTCGTGACTACTAACAGGTAGCAAGTGCTACTTTATAACGTTATTTTTTCTTTTATTCTCCAAGGTCCATTTCAGACAGAGCTTTACAAAGCTGGTACCATCCTATATAACACAACAACAGTGGTTTAGAAACAACATATTTGATGATAGGATCCCTTTATAAGTGTCTCTGTATATATTTAGAGAAAGTAGGTCCAAAGTGAAGCTACACCATAAACTGTAACAAACAGTATTCATAGCCTACCAAGAACAACACTGATTAGAATAGAAAATGTTGCAAAAACAGGTCCGCAGACCTTCTGTAACTGAATAAATAAAATTTGTTATTGAATTGTCCACAATAGCCCTCCCCAATTCCATTGCCTCTTACAATAATATGAAATCATTGAACGTATCTGTTTGTTTTACAAGGAGAACTTCCTCCCTAATGTTTTTGTGGTGCAATTGCTTTGATCCACCCAATGGTAAAATTTAATTTGTTTCAAAGACTGAGAGAGTTAAACGTTCCCATCTGCACAAGTAGATCATGTTGAATTTTAATGAGAGTGTTAAAGTATTAAACGTTCCTGGAGATGATCGAGAATGGGGAGCTGTTGGCATGGAAAGTTCCTTGATAACAGTCTGTCCTCGTTTTATATATTCAGATTAGGAATTTTATGTTGGATTTCTAATTAAAAATACATACAAAAAGATCTACACTATTGTACGTAATACCATATATGTAACTGGTGGCACTGGAAAAATTGGACAACTGCAGTTTCCTTGGTAGAGCATGGTAAGAGTGATAGTTGGACTCAGTAATGACCAAACCTTTTATAATAAGCATGATGCAAAGAACATGTTCAAGATGTAGTATCTACTCTTTCCATAAATGTTGCTAGGGAGATAAGTTCAGAGGCCTTCTAGTTCAATGTAATGAGCTGGTTGCCCCAAAATGGGTAAAGACAACAGCTATCGAGAGTAGTTGAGTACCATTGATGTATTAAAACAAATAATCTATGTAAAACTATGTTCTCAGAAAGGGAGATGAGATCCTGGTTCTCAGTGAAGAGATCTTGTTGGTATGGAGTCTCACAATCAATGCTCCATGGGAAAAGTAAGCAAAATAGATTTCCTTCAGAAGGAGAACTGTCAACATCTGGAGATAGCTAGTCTGTAAGTAATTGTCTGAGCCTTAGAAGATCCCTGACACATGACAAGACAGAGTTTCCGTCTAAGGGAAGGTAAGGTAACTAATATGTGGTATAAACTAGACAGTCTAAAGGTACACCAGACTTATGATTCAGCACAAGCCACTGTGATAAATCTGGTGCATGTCTAAAAAAATTAGACCATATTACTAAATCTTGCCCACTGTGTGAACCCAAAGTGGGTAAGGAGGCATTCTAAAGTCCTGCCTAAAGGTCCAAGAGAGCTTGTCTTGTCTGTGGCCCCAATTAAGTGTTTAAAAAATGTTAATTATTTTTTAAAATGAATCCAGAATGGTAATGTGACTTCAGGTGGTGTCATATCACCAGAATTCACACAGCAAAAAATTGAAACCAAAAAGAATAAATGAGAGCCCTCCTGAGGCACTCCCAGCACGTTTTAGGTACATTTTAGAGAAAAGTACATTAGAGAAAAATACAATAGTAAACTTTTAGGTTTTCTTCTAAAAAAGTTCTTGCTTTCATTTGTGAGGAAATAGGTGTTTAGAGATTTGGGCTCCCATGCCTTATAAATTAAGGAAATTGTAGGAGCAAATGGTATGTCCTGTACAAATAGACATCTAATAGGTCATCAGATTTCTATGCAGGAATGTTTAAGAGAATAAGTTAACTGCGCATACAAAGTTTTAGCCTTCTCAATTACGTTGGCATAAATGACCTTCAAGTTTAATAATTATCTGACAACTTCATGAATTTGAAATCTTTTGTAGGTCGGGAAACATTTCAGTATGTGCTGCTGAAGTGAGTCCTGGGTTTTGCAGGAATAACATAACATTTGCTGAATATAATTAGTTAAGATCTGGCACAAGGTTTACTCTTACATGGTATGTGCCATTTAACTGTTATGCATATATGAGATGGGAGGAAGACATAAAGGATCTTTGATTTATTTGTATTGACCTTAAAATTACTTAACAAACCAAATTCCTCTAATTCCGAGAGGTTCACAGGGAGCTATATAGAAGGTGAATTCACTTATAGGAGTAGGTCAACCTCATAAATACTGAACATGTTTAGTGTATCCAACACTTGCTCCATTAATTCAAAATATCTAATTGGGTTGAGATCTGGGGACTGTGCAGGCCAATGAAGCAACATGTTATGTCCCTCTCTACGGTGACATAGCTCTTGTAAGATAGTACACTATCCTGCTAAAAATAGGCAAAGTTGTAAAATAAAAACTCTGGTTAACCTCAATCTTTTCGTTGGCCATACATGAGATATAAATCAGCCTCCTGACAGTACCCCAACATCTGCCAGATTTCAACACACTTGATCCTTTGTTCCTGCAGTAGATAAGCCACTACCAATAGAAAAAACATTACCAAAGTTGTCTGCCATCAGCCCATTACATTTTCCTTATTAAAAAAAAACCTAATACAGAAGATATCTTCTATTAATTATTGTCATTGCCCAAGGTGTTTGGGTGCCTTAACTTTCTGGACACCATGGACCAGACTGTAACATACAGTCTTAAACAAAATCACCAGACTGGAGTATGTATAATAGCTGTACCGGATCTATTTGAAGAAGTAAGAATATTGTGGTATCTAAATATACTATTATTGGGTCTACTTTTGTATGTTTTTATTCACTTCCTTTATGGGAACCATTTTTCACCAATGTTAAGCACATATTGGCCCACATTTACTGTTACAAGTGCACCTGGACTTTGGCGTCAGTTGTGTCAAAATGTGATGCAATTTGGTTCATCTAAGTTTAGAGACTTTATCTTAGCCTAACCCAACAAGGTGACATGGAAAAGGGATGTGGCCTCTTGGAAAGTTCTGTTTCAAACTATAGTAGAAAGTTAGATACAAGTGACTATCCCTGCACCAAATTTATCATCCACTGGAATAAATCTGGTGCAAGTGGAGACAGCTTGTCTAAGTTTACTCCATCTACAGCATTAGTAAATTTGCCCCAGTATGTCTAAAACAGTTCATGTAACACATGATAACTAGAGGTTGATGGGTTGTAATGCATTGGATCAGGGGCCTATATAGATGACTTGGTCCTGATGCCAAAATCAAAACTTCCAGGCACTGCTTTTGAATCCCTTTTCCTCTTCTAAGATGTGCATACATGAGTATGGAGAAGGTGGGAAGAATAGCTATTGGCTGACAATTAAAGCAAACACAGTGCAACAGCACCCCACAAACATAGACAATAGGAGCTAATACTACACTCAATTTCACTACCTACAATGAATATAAGGGAACTTAGCAAGTATATTTTGATCACTTGGGAGAGTTTATGGGATCTGCTCTATATGCCAGCAGGCCTCCATTAGTGCAATATATATCTGCAGTCTGCTCTCCCTGAATTCACTTGAGGCCTGCAGGCAAAGAGGGAGGCATATAGAGCAGATTCAATATACATTTAGAGCCTGCTGGTTGGTTCAATGCAAACTGTATGGGGACAAATGAAATCCTTGTATAGTTTGCATATTGTTTGGAGCACATCCCATGTTTAAACAGGGAGATATGCTGCCAACATTTTAGGCCCACATGAAAGATACTATCTGCCAACAAACAAGTGTTCATAGTCAATTCGGTCAATTATAAGTCCATGTATGAGTACCTAAATCTTCAAGTCAATTTTTTTAACTGTTACAAATACCATAATAATGATTTTTATTTATACAATGTGATGTTTTAGTAGCCAAACAAGCCCTCTAAAGTATTGGCCTTCCTGAAGGGCAATTCATTGCAGCGCATGCAGAATCAGCAGCCATGTATGCGGTGTACAGATTCTGACTTCTGCAATATATGCCGCAGTGAGCGCTGTATTGGCAGGAGCACACATAACTGACCCTACCTGTGTCCTCTGCTCAACCCTCTGCCATAGAACATTGGTGTAGGTTATCCTGCACTGATGAGCTATGTCAGGGACAGTCAGGAGCTCTGCATAGTACATTGCTGCTGCTGCTGCCTGTTCTTGCTCAGCTCTGCCAAAGCCTGGCCCTGATGTATACCGCAGAGGGTTGAGCAGGGGACACAGGCAGGAACACTCACTGCAGCGCACATTGCAGAAGTAGAATCTGTACACTGCATACATGAATATGGTGTATGTTTTCTGTATGTGCTGTAGTGATTAGCGCTTTCAGAAGGGGACTTTGGCTACTAAAACAATATAATATATAACAAAACTCATTATTATGAATACCATAATAACATAACAGTCTAAAAAATGGACTTGAAGTTTTTTGCTACACAGTAAGGGACAAAGTGCTCATTGCAGTCATTTTATAGAAAGCTTACTATAAGGACTCATGCACATGGTCGTTTTTTGGCCATGGCCCATATTAAAGCCCGCAAACAGAGGGTCAGCAATATGCTCCCTCACGGATGCGGGCCAATTCACTTGAATGGGTCTGCAATCCGGAAGGCTGGTGTGGAAAAGAGGCACGGAACCCCACGGAAGCACTACAGAGTGCTACCGTAGAGTTTCTGTCCACGCTTCCAGACTGGAAAGAAATAGAACATGTTCTATTTTTTTGCAGTGCGGATGGATCACGGACCCATTTAAGCTGAATGGGTTGGGATCCGTTGTGGCAGCCGCATGGATGGTGCCCCTGTAGAGATGAGCGAGCACTAAAATGCTCGGGTGCTCGTTATTCGAGACAAACTTTTCCCGATGCTCGGGTGCTCGTTTCGAGTAACGAACCCCATTGAAGTCAATGGGAGACTCAAGCATTTTTGCAGGGGACCAAGGCTCTGCCTAGGGAAGGCTGGGTGAAAATCTGGAAACATCAGAAAATGAAGGAAACACCACGGAAATGGACAGGAAACAGCAGGGGCAGCATGCATGGATGCCTCTGAGGCTGCCTAATCCCACCATTACCCCAAATTCTCCTGCAACAGCCTGGTGGTTACCCTCATGGCAATTGTGCTCACCCAGACCAAGAAAGACGAGGCACATGCCCATCACATGTTAGGGAAGCACCCAACTAGGTGCAACGAAGGTCCATCACCCATGCCCATGCTGGCACTGCTCTCCTATCCCCGGCCACACGATGCAGGCATAAGCCTGACACAGCATGGCGGTGACACCAACAAGTGACCAAGTTAGATGAGGTAGCAGGTGAGCCACCCAAAAATTTAGCCTGACGCAGCATGTCGGTGACAACAGAGTGACCGAGTTAGACTGAGGTAGCAGGAGGTGAAGCACGGATGGTAATTTGAAGGAGGAGGGGTTGGAGGAAGAGGCATAGTAAGTCTGAGAAACAGTGACCGAGGTAGGCCCCGCAATCCTCCAAGTGGGCAGTACATGAGCGGCCCCAGGGTCAGACTCGGTCAGAGTGACCGAGCTTCTCGATGGTAGCAGGTAGAGCACATTAAAAATTTAGCGTGGCCAGTATGTGGACGTTGAGGGCTTGTGCATGTAGGTGGGCTGAACTTTTTTTCTGCTTACGCTCCAACATCTGCTGTAATGACAGCTGAACGTTGCGCAGGGACACATTGGTGGACAGTGTGGAGGATCATGGAGGCGAAGGGGTTGTTTTCCGGCGGGAGGCACTTGTGCCGGGGTCCTGGGCTGGGGGTTGACTCGCAGAGGCAGCGAGTGACACAAAGGAAGGAGCAGTGGTGGGACCCGCAGGAGGGGAACGGACGGCCTTGGTTCCATAATGTTTAGCACTCGTATACCTGCGCATGCTGGTGGTGGTTAGGCTGGTAGTGGTGGAACCCCCACTTAAAAATTTGGCATCAACTGGTACGGCTGTCAACATTGAGCTTGAACTAGTGGGGCATGTGTGGTATCGATTCTTCTCAGTTTAAAATCGTATACGTCCCCTATCTTGGGACCATATATTTCATGGATTTTTCGAACACGGAAAAGGAAAAAGAGCTTGCTCTGGCCAGGGGAGTATCTTTTCTACTGCAGCTAAGGGGACGTGTCCATGCTCTGCCTATCACAGGTCAGGAGCCAATTAAAAGAGGAACCAAAAAAAATCAGTATAATATCTAATACGTCCCCTATCCAGGTAAATTGTTTGGAGAGAGGGCCTGTAGGTGGGGGGCAGGCTGGGGGGAAGGAGATTGAGCTGGAAGAGCCAGAGGAGTGCCCCCTTGGCTAGCGTGTGTGGTGGTGACAACAGCCAGATGGAGTTCGAAAAAATTTAGCATCAACCGGTACGGTTGTCAACTATGAGATTGATCAAGTGGGGCATGTGTTGTATGTATTCTTCTCAGTTTAATACCGTATACGGCACCTATCCGGAAAAATAGTTTGGAGAGAGAGAAAGAGAGGAAAAAGACGTATTTTTAAAAGTGACGTTCAGTATAGATCAGTTAAAGAGAAAGAAAGGATTTTATGAAATGGATTTGTATCACTGAGAGCAAAAGAACCTATATTTTTTATGTGACGTGCAGTATAGATCACTTGGAGATAAAAAGGGTGCAGACTTGGGCTGCTATAGTGCAAACCACTATGGTGGTGACAACAGAGTGAGCGAGTGACACTGCGGGAGCAGGCAAACCACATAAACATTTTTCGTGGCCCTGTATGGCGGCGGTGACAACAGAGTGACTGAGTTAGTATGCGGTAGCTGGTGAAGCACCCAAAAATTTAGCCTGACACAGCATGGCGGTTACACCACCAATGACTTTGTCCGACTGAGAATGCAGTGAAATGGCTTTTGTTGAGCCTCCAAAAATTTTTTTCTTTTCGGAGTACATAAAGTCTACCCTCAGCAAAAAAATTTTCTTTTTTAAATGTCGGTACTTGCGCCTCCTGAAAAATTGTTTTGGACTGTCTGATGCTCCTGAAACATTGTTTTACACTGTCTGTAGTTGACACTGCGGAAAAATTGTTTGGAGAGAGGGCCTGTAGGTGGCCCTCCGGAAAAATTGTTTAGAGAGAGGGCCTGTAGGTGGACCTCCGGAAAAATTGTTTGGAGAGAGGGCCTGTAGGTGGACCTCCGGAAAAATTGTTTGGAGAGAGGACCTGTAGGGGGCCCTCCGGAAAAATTGTTTAGAGAGAGGGCCTGTAGGTGGACCTCCGGAAAAATTTTTTGAAGAGAGGGCCTGTAGGGGGCCCTCCGGAAAAATTGTGGTAAAAGAGTGCCAGTTGGACCTCTAAAAAATGGCGCTTTTTGGGTCAGCGTTAGGCAAAGACGACAAGGAGGAGTAGGAGGAATAGAGAAGAGGAATCGGATACATAAGTAATGTTAATCTTTAGCTGCTTTCCCCCGGAGGAGATTTGAATTCCGGTGAAATCCAGGCTTTATTCATTTTAATAAGCGTCAGCCTGTCAGTGCTGTCAGTTGACAGGCGTGTACGCTTATCGGTGATGATGCCACCAGCTGCACTGAATACCCGCTCTGACAACACGCTAGCGGCAGGGCAGGCCAGCACCTCCAAGGCGTACAGCACCAGTTCAGGCCATGTGTCCAGCTTTGAAACCCAGTAGTTGTATGAAACAGAGTGATCGGTCCGGACGTTGGTATGGTCAGCTAGGTACTCCCTCACCATCTTTCTGTACAGCTCCCCCCTACTCTGCTAGACTGGGGACAGGTGACAGTGTCTTGCTGGGGTGACATAAAACTGGCAAAGGCCTTGGAGAGCGTTCCCCTGCCAGTGCTGGACAAGCTGCCTGCTCGCCTCCTCTCCCCCGCTACTTGGCCCACAGAACCATGCCCTCTGCCGCTAGCGGCGTCAGATGGGAAGAATTGTTTCAGCTTGTGCACCAGGGCCTGTTGATATTGATTCACTCTCATACTCCTTTCCTCTACAGGGATGAGAGTGGAAAGGTTCTGCTTGTACCGTGGGTCCAGGAGAGTGAACACCCAGTAATCGGTGTTTGAAAAAATGCTTCTAACGTGAGGGTCACGGGATAGGCAGCCTAACATGAATACTGTCTCACCCTGCCCAGGACCACGGCCTCTGCCCCCTGCAGTAAGTGAATGCCCACGCCCTCGTCCTCGACCCTTAACCCTGGGGTTCAACAGTTTCTGTATATAAGTGTATTATATGTACAAAAAAAAAATGGGCCTGCTGTACTGAAACCCACAAACTTGTTCAATCTGAACAAGAAAATATATAGGTGGATAAGTTAGAGCAAAATTACGTATGTTATTACGTACCGTGCAGTATGGAGCAATTACACTGAAACTATTAGATTAGGCAGACTTGGTCTGCTTAAGTGCAACCCAGACAAATGTCGCACAGAGATTTTTGTAATGTAGCTGTCTCAGTGAGAGCAAAAGACCTTTTTTAATTAAGTGACGTACAGAATGTGTCACCTGGACAGAAAATACGGATTGTGGTTTGTGGTGACTGGACAGCTGAACTGTGACACACAGAATGGTTCCACACTGCTGTATGAAATGGATTTGTATCTGAGCCGAGCACCGCGGGCAGTCACTAGTATATTCCAGGGTCACCTGATCAGGCCAGCCAACCCCTGCTATCGACATGTAAGGGCCCCACGTGATGCTGGGTGTACCGCAGAGTCTCCTGGCTTGTGATTGGCTGAGTTTATAGGCGACAGCTGAACTGTGACACACAGAATGGTTCCACACTGCTGTATGAAATGGATTTGTATCACTGAGATAAAACAATAAAAAAAAGGGTTATATATGGCGATAGCTGCACTACTAGTGCCAGCCAGCCCAGCCAGGAGACAAAAAAAAAGTGTCTTGTAGCCCTTAGAAGGGCTGTTGGGTTCTTTTGAGATCACTCCTGCCTAACAGAGAACTAAATCCAGGACCTAACACTCTCCCTGAAACGCAGCAGCTCTATCCCTAACGACATCCAGACGGCATCTGAGCCGAGCACCGCGGGCAGTCACTAGTATATTCCAGGGTCACCTGATCAGGCCAGCCAACCCCTGCTATCGACATGTAAGGGCCCCACGTGATGCTGGGTGTACCGCACAGTCTCCTGGCTTGTGATTGGCTGAGTTTATAGGCGCCAAAAATTCAAAATGCGGGAGATGCCATTTCCTCGAGCATGGCGAGATACTCGTCCGAGCAGCGAGCACTTACGAGTACCGTAATACTCGAATGAGCATCAAGCTCGGACGAGCATGCTCGCTCATCTCTATGCCCGTGCATTGGGGACCACAAATTGCGGCCCCCAATGCACGGAACGGCCGAACACACAGCCGTGTGAATGAGCCTTAAGGCAGAGGGTTACCTAGTTTTTAGGCAGTCCTATAGCTGGAAGAGAGAGAAGACCTATAGTAGGGTGGGCAAAGAGAGACACCAACACATTTTAGTATGGTTCTAGATTTAATGTAGACCTACACAGATGCCTAATATGTAAGCTAATCCCAAACATTCCCATTTCTTGTTTTATGTTCTAATTCGAGCAGTTTTGTCTGATGTGAGAACTAGCCAGCCGGTTTATGTTCCAAGACGTCTCCTTGACCCCTTGGTAATCTTACAGATTTTATCCTAACTTAAACTTTTTCTGGCCTCCACACAAGTGTGAGTGAGTGGAATGTGTTTAATATTTGCGGGAATCCAAGAAACACATTTCTACATTCCAGAATGAAGTCTTAGAGTTTTTTTTTATCAGATGGAAATGACTTTCACAATACTGAACAGGAGATGAACGTTCATGGGAGAAATGCTCCATAGTGATGATGTCACCTCAAGACATAAAAGTGCTGCTGACAAAATTAGAAAAGTAAATATATAACCCCCCTTCCCCTTCAAACACACACACACTAATGGGTACATTTATTTCATAAAATTGTGGGAGGTGAATTTAGGAAGATCATCTTGCATGGAAATTGACTTGTTGTGCTGCAGCTGGTGATTGACGGAGCAGTCATCTCCTGCTTGACAAGACCGGATCTGGTAAGCAGCGGAAAGGATGTGGCAGGGAATCGGTGAGAATGAGTATCTCTTATTTTATTTTATTTTTTTTTCACACTAAGCCCTTTGTAAGTTTTCCCCATGGACAACCCACTCATTTAAAAATAATTTGCGTACAGCTTCAATGCAGACTGATGTGTCGTCATGGTGACAGACTCCAAAAAAAAGCTGTGTAGCCTGGTCCTTCAGACATATTGCTGTCCTACTAAATATATGTAAGAAGGGAATAGGGTAACATAGTAACATAGTTTGTAAGGCTGAAAAAAGACATCTGTCCATCCCGTTCGGCCTGTTGTCCTGCAAGTTGAGCCAGAGGAAGGCAAAAAAAACCCTGTGAGGTAGAAGCCAATTTTCCTCTTCAAAATGGAGTCTGTCATCTACTTTGAGGACTTTTAGAACGCTCATATCACGTTATAGCACAGTTGCCCAAAATAAAAATAATACCTTTATTGTGTCTGTCTCACGTTCACAAGCTGGGGTTATGGGCAATCTTTATATCTTTATAAAGATATGTAGATTAGGTCCCGCAAGTGCCCAGGCCCCTCTCTGATGTGCCGGCATAACCTCTCCCCTTGGAGTCCTCTGGCCTGTCCTCCTCTCCTACTTCATCCTTCTCCTCTGGCTTAGAGATCTCATGGGAGTGCATTTCACCACCGGGCCTACACATGTGCACTGCTCTGCCCACTATGGGCAGAAGCGCCAATCTGAACAGAGCGCATACATGGGCCCAGCGGTGAACAGTGCTCCCATGAGATCTCTAAGTCAGAGGAGAAGGATGAAGTAGGATAGGAGGGTGGACCAGAGGGGAGCGGTTATGCCGGCACATCAGAGAGGGACCTGGGCACTTGCGGCACCTAATCTACATATTTTATAAAGTGTTTTTTCAGCTTGTGGACATGGGACAGGCACAAGAGAGGTACTATTTTTAACACGATATGAGTGCTCTAACATGCTCAAAGTAGGCGACAAGACTCCCTTTAAGGGGAAAAAATCCTTCCCGACTCCAATCGGACAATCAGAATAACTCCCTAGATCAATGACCCTTCTCCAGAAAACTAGTAACTATAACCTGTAATATTATATAATGGCATAGCCCGCCATTTCTGGCTATGCCGGATTCAGGGGCGTAACTACCATAGCGGCAGACCATGCGACTGCTATGGGGCCCAGGGCTAGAGGGAGCCAAGTCTTAGGTGGGATCATCCCCTCTTCTACTGGAGGTGAAAACTTGGTCAGGACTCTACCCTCTAAAGGAACAACTTTTAGCAGACAAGGCAGTGGGAAAATGGCCCAAGGGTCATTGAAAGGGGTATAGGCGGAAACCCTTCTGTCCTGTGTGGGGGCTTGGTTTGAGCCTTGCTATGGGGCCTGTACTTCTCGATGTACGCCACTGGTCGGATACGATGAACTCCAGCAGCCTGTTCCTCTGCCGGATGGTTTTAATACTATTGTTAAACTAGCTTAATACCACTACAGACACAAAGTTGATTCCATGTCTTTTTAGATGTTTTGGAACAAAAAAAAGTTATGAAGGAGTTTAAGGAGTACCTACAGTCATGGCCAAAAGTTTTGAGAATGATACAAATATTAATTTTTACAAAGTCTACTGCTTCAGTTTTTATAATGGCAATTTGCATATACTCCAGAATGTTATAAAGAGTGATCAGCTTAACAGCAATTACTTGCAAAGTCAATATTTGCCTAGAAAATGAACTTTATCCCCCAAAACACATTTCAACATCATTGCAGCCCTGCCTTAAAAGGACCAGCTAACATCGTTTCAGTGATTGCTCCATTAACACAGGTGTGGGTGTTGATGAGGACAGGGCTGGAGATCAATCTGTCATGATTAAGTAAGAATGACACCACTGGACACTTTAAAAGGAGGCTGGTGCTTGGCATCATTGTTTCTCTTCTGTTAACCATGGTTATCTCTAAAGAAACAGTGCAGTCATCATTGCACTGCACACAAATGGCCTAACAGGGAAGAGTATCGCAGCTAGAAAGATTGCACCTCAGTCAACAATCTATCCCATCATCAAGAACTTCAAGGAGAGAGGTTCCATTGTTGCCAAAAAGGCTCCAGGGCGCCCAAGAAAGACCAGCAAGCGCCAGGACCGTCTCTTAAAAGTGTTTCAGCTGCGGGATCGGGCTACCAGCAGTGCAGAGCTTGCTCAGGAATGGCAGCAGGCAGGTGTGAGTGCATCTGCACGCACTGTGAGGCGGAGACTCATGGAGCAAGGCCTGGTCTCAAGGAGGGCAGCAAAGAAGCCACTTCTGTCCAGAAAAAACATCAGGGACAGACTGATATTCTGCAAAAGGTACAGGGAGTGGACTGCTGAGGACTGGGGTAAAGTCATTTTCTCTGATGAGTCCCCTTTTCGATTGTTTGGGACATCTGGAAAACAGCTTATTCGGAGAAGACGAGGTGAGCGCTACCACCAGTCTTGTCTCATGCCAACTGTAAAGCATCCTGAAACCATTCATGTGTGGGGTTGCTTCTCAGCCAAGGGAATCGGCTCTCTCACAGTCTTGCCTAAAAACACAGCCATGAATAAAGAATGGTACCAGAATGTCCTCCGAGAGCAACTTCTCCCAACCGTCCAAGAGCAGTTTGGCGATCAACAATGCCTTTTCCAGCATGATGGAGCACCTTGCCATAAAGCAAAGGTGATAACTAAATGGCTCAGGGAACAAAACATAGAGATTTTGGGTCCATGGCCTGGAAACTCCCCAGATCTTAATCCCATTGAGAATTTGTGGTCAATCATCAAGAGACGGGTGGACAAACTAAAACCTACAAATTCTGACAAAATGCAAGCATTGATTGTGCAAGAATGGACTGCTATCAGTCAGGATTTGGTCCAGAAGTTGATTGAGAGCATGCCAGGGAGAATTGCAGAGGTCCTGAAGAAGAAGGGTCAACACTGCAAATATTGACTTGCTGCATTAACTCATTCTAACTGTCAGTATAAGCTTTTGTTACTCATAATATGATTGCAATTATATTTCTGTATGTGATAAAAACATCTGACAAACACACATAAAAACCAGAGGGCAGCAGATCATGTGAAAATATAATATTTGTTTCATTCTCAAAACTTTTGGCCATGACTGTATACTTTAAGGAAACACTACATTTCCTCAGCAAAATCTGCCGCCAGTGAAGGCACCCTGAAGGCATGCTCACACGTGATTGAAATGCTACACATTTTCTGTTTGAAATCAGGCGTCAGAAAAAGTAATGTGATTTTTGTTGCAGATTTCATTGCACAAATGCTGCTGATCTGACACAGATGTCACTCTTTGCATTGCAAAAGGTGAAGTCCGCAATGAAATTCTGCAAAATGCATAAACATGCTGCACATTTAAATTCTGCGACACGGGTCACTTTCCGTTGCTGAATTTTTCCGCAGCAGTCTGATGACAGTTGCTGAAAACTCATTCTCTGTGTTGGTACTGTACAATACTGCAAATTAGCTGGACTGATCCACCAGGAATTTCGAGGCATGGAAATCTAATAGACATTAGAAATCACAGAGGGCCCTTGTCTGCAGAGCATCTGCACAATGTATATTGCTGCTGGTAGGTGATCAGGTTGCAGAAGTTATCACAGGTCGCTGGAGATACTCAGTGTTTTAATATCAGGCATGTAAGAAGGGCGCCCTCTGGTGGAATTATGGAGATTGATCTTCCCCAGCATAATGAAAAGTTCCTCATTCTATCCACAAGCACCGGTGTTTAATTAAACTACTTGAAGCTACAGGTACTAGTAATTCTGTGTTACGGCTCATTTATTTAAGCATTAGCCACCATTTCCCCCAAACTAAATTGTTTAATCAACAGCAAATTATACAAAACACAAATTAAGGGATTTTCTGGAACAGATTCTGCACCAGATTTGAACAGAGAATGTAATAGAAAATCCAAGCACACCTAGCACCGTTATTAAGAAAACATCTTATTTAAAGGGGTATTCCGGTTATAAGAATTTATTCCTGTGGATAGGGGATAACTATTAGATCAAGGGGTCCAAGCACTACGACCATCTCCAGTCACAAGAATAGGAGCCTTGTACCTCAAAATGAAAAGACTGTCTGGCTGACCATGCACTATGCCGCTCCATCCATGGTCTACGAGAATGCCGGAGATAGGAGAGTATAGGGCTCAGCAGTCCCTTAAAGCAGTATTCCTCAACTCCAATCCTCAGGGCCCACCTGCTGGTCAGGTTTTCAGGAATTCCTTAGTAGCAGCAGATGTTATAATTAGTGTCAGTGCACAATTGAGGACTGGAGTTGAGGAACACTGCCTTAGAGAACCTGTCACCTCTCCTGACATGTCTGGAGCATGAGGAATAATAGAGGAATTGCACAATATAAGAATAGACGGTCCAGAACTGTCATTCTATGGGGAATTCACTTAGTAACTAAAACAGACATCTCAGGAGAGGTGACAGCAGGGGCGTAGCTAAAGGCTCATGGGCCCTGGTGCAAGAGTTCAGCTTGGGAACCCAACCCCCCCCCCCCCACCAGCGCTGGTGAACCTAGCTTTTCTGCCGGCCAAGTCAAAAATTGACCCCCTTCCATGCCAAATTCTCACCCTAACCTTTTCACTCCTAACATTACGTATATCACTACAGAACATACAGGGTAAGGCTACATTCACACGACAGTTGTTTTTGCAGCCTCCGATCTGCATATTTTGCGGCTCAGATGCGGACCCATTCACATCAATGAACACTGTGTGCTGTCCACATCTGTATGTCCATTCCTATTTTTGTCAGTTTTGTGGACAAGGATAGGCATTGTTACAGTGGATCTGCAAAAAAAACGGATGCCATACGGAACATCATCCTTTTTTGGCGGATCCGCAATTTGCAGACTGCAAAACACAATGTTCATGTGAATTTAGCCTAATACAGCGCCCCATACCTCGTACATCCAGTATAATACAGCGCCCCATACCTCGTACATCCAGTATAATACAGCGCCTCATACCTCGTACATCCAGTATAATACAGCGCCCCATACCTCTTACATCCAGTATAATACAGCGCCCCATACCTCTTACATCCAGTATAATACAGCGCCCCATACCTCTTACATCCAGTATAATACAGCGCCCCATACCTCTTACATCCAGTATAATACAGCGCCCCATACCTCTTACATCCAGTATAATACAGCGCCCCATACCTCGTACATCCAGTATAATACATCGCCCCATACCTCTTACATCCAGTATAATACAGCGCTCTATACCTCGTACATCCAGTATAATACAGCGCCCCATACCTCTTACATCCAGTATAATACAGTGCCTCATACCTCTTACATCCAGTATAATACAGCGTCCCATACCTCGTACATCCAGTATAATACAGCGGCCCATACCTCGTATATCCAGTATAATACAGCGCCCCATACCTCGTACATCCAGTATAATACAGCGCCCATACCTTCATCCAGTATACCCTCTTACATCCAGTATAATACAGCGCCCCATACCTCTTACATCCAGTATAATACAGCGCCCCATACCTCGTATATCCAGTATAATACAGCGCCCCATACCTCGTACATCCAGTATAATACAGCGCCCCATACCTCTTACATCCAGTATAATACAGCGCCCATACCTCTTACATCCAGTATAATACAGCGCCCCATACCTCTTACATCCAGTATAATACAGCTCCCCATACCTCTTACATCCAGTATAATACAGTGCCCCATACCTCGTACATCCAGTATAACACAGCGCCTCATACCTCGTACATCCAGTATAATACAGCGCCCCATACCTCTTACATCCAGTATAATACAGCGCCCCATACCTCTTACATCCAGTATAATACAGCGCCCCATACCTCTTACATCCAGTATAATACAGCGCCCCATACCTCTTACATCAGTATAATACAGCACCCCATACCTCTTACATCCAGTATAATACAGCTCCCCATACCTCTTACATCCAGTATAATACAGGCGCCCCATACCTCGTACATCCAGTATAATACAGCGCCTCATACCTCGTACATCCAGTATAATACAGCGCCCCATACCTCTTACATCCAGTATAATACAGCGCCCCATACCTTCTTACATCCAGTATAATACAGCGCCCCATACCTCTTACATCCAGTATATACAGCGCCCCATACCTCTTACATCCAGTATAATACAGCGCCCCATACCTCTTACATCCAGTATAATACAGCTCCCCATACCTCTTACATCCAGTATAATACAGCGCCTCATACCTCATACATCCAGTATAATACAGCGCCCCATACCGTACATCCAGTATAATACAGCACCCCATACTTCTTACATCCAGTATAATACAGCCCCATACCTCTTACATCCAGTATAATACAGCCCCCATACCTCTTACATCCAGTATAATACAGTGCCCCATACCTCGTACATCCAGTATGAATACAGCGCCCCATACCTCTTACATCCAGTATAATACAGCAACAATCCATACCCTCTTGACATCCAGTGTAAATACAGCACCCCATACCTCTTACATCCAGTATAATACAGCACCCCATACCTCGTAATCCAGTAAATACAGCGCCTCATACCTCTTACATCCAAGTATAATACAGCGCCCCATACCTCGTACATCCAGTATAATACAGCGCCCCATACCTCTTACATCCAGTATAATACAGCACCCCATACTTCTTACATCCAGTATAATACAGCGCCCCATACCTCTTACATCCAGTTATAAATACAGCGCTCATACCTCTTACATCCAGTATAATACATCGCCCCATACCTCTTACATCCAGCATAATACAGCGCCCCATATCTCTTACATCCAGTATAACACAGCGCCCCATACCTCTTACATCCAGTATAATACAGCGCTCCATACCTCTTACATCCAGTATAATACAGCGCCCCATACCTCTTACATCCAGTATAACACAGCACTCCATACCTCGTACATCCAGTGACGTCTCCTCTGATGTAGATCTTCTCTTTCCTCATCTTCTCCTTTCAGACCAGACGCCATTTTTCAGCCATTTCTCATCTCTGCAGTTTGACAGAAAAAAATCTTAGTTTACCACTTTTCCATCATCCTCCCATCTTCTGGACAAATCATCCTACCACCCCCAGTACTGTGCCACTAGTACCACACAGATAGTGCCCTTCAGTAATTATTGGCACACAGTGTCCTAAAATAACTGTGCCCAGCAAATAGTGTCCCTGACAGTAATAGTGTAAACATAACGTCCCCCAGAAATAACTGCGCTGATACTGTGCCAGGGTGCCCCCACAGTAATAGTGCTCCCAACTAATAATTCTCTGCCAGAGTGCACTTGTTAGTAATAGTGCCCCCAACAGTACTAATGTCCCCACTGTGCCCCAGAAGTAATAATGCTTCCAATGTGCCAGTAAGAAGTGCCCCAATAATGTGCCAGTAAAAAGTGTCCCACCCCCATAGATGCCCCACAAATTATGTGCCAGTAACAAATGCCCCCAGTGCCAGTAAAAATGCCCAGTGCCTCCAATAGAGCTCCGGTCCATAATTGCAACAATAAAAAAAAATTAACACTAATACTTACCTCCATGGAGCCGGCAGCGATGCGATGCAGGCCTCTTCCAGCTTGTGTCCTACGGCGATACAGATGACTATGGAGATGAGTGCTTCCACAATGGAAGTGCTCATCTCACTCCGCCCCGCCCCTAACTATGCGCAGGGCCGCGCCGCACCTGCCTAATTGGCGGTGCGGCTCTGCAAGTGGCAAGGGGGGCCCTTGGGGCCTCCCTGGCTTAGGGGCCCGGTCGCAAATACAACCGCTGCGACCCCTATAGCTACGCCACTGGGTGACAACAACTCTTTAAAGGGGTTGTCCCACTTAAAAAATGTTTTGCATTTTTCAAACCAGCACCTGAATCTGAATACTTTTGTAATTGAATGTAATTAAAAATGTAGTATAACCAGTGAGCTATTCAATAAAATGTATTTGTATAGCACCACCTTCTTTTCCTATGTCCTGCTTACTGAGCTGGTCGAACGTGCTCAGTTTAAATCTTCTACTGTCACCAGACATATGTTCTGTTAGAAGCTGTGGCAGTTACAGGGAGAGAGCTGCAGCAGAAAGGACCCACCTCCATGAGCTGCAAGACTGAAAATAACCTAGCAGAGCAATTGGAGCAGTGAATGGTGAGATCTCTGGATCCATGTGAGGTACAGGGCTGGTTCTAGCTTTGTTGGAATGGTATTATTTTCATTTTTTACATCAATCATGGCATAACCCCTTTAAGGAGGTAAGCAAAGGTGGATGATCCCTTTAAATTAAACTTACCTGTGTGCTGTATAGTTTTATAGGGAGCCAACAAGACACTGACACCAACCTTGAAATGGCTTCAACAGGATGAGTTCTACTTCTGGTAGCATTAGGACTAGGAACGTCTGTTCTATTCTTAGGACCAGTGAGAACACATGGAGACATCAGAGACTGACTTATGGGTGAAAGTCTTTTTTTTCTTCCTCCCTTTCCAGCAATTGACACCCTCTAAATGTTCAAAAACCTCTGGAAAGAAAGGGATGCAAATAAGCTCTGAACAAGCTCTGCCTCTGATGCCATCAGATGTAAGACCGCTATCCTGTAAGTCAATGTTGGACCCTTTAAATAAGCCTTGAGACATGACGTGGATATTAAATAAGCCGGCGTCTCATCTGCAGACAGCTGTTTCGGGGTGATTGCCCCTCATCAGTGCAGAGCAGATAGTACTGGTTTAACTGGGTGAGAGGCCAAGTCAGGGTAAAGGGGTACTATCACTCCTTGGGGAGAGAACCCCTTAATCTGCATGAGGAGACTTATAGGTCATACATGCTCCCCTGGAATTCTGGGAAGAAAGGGATTAAAACAAGCTCTGCCTCTAATGGCTAATTTAATAGCCGAATCATGTCTCAGGGTCTATTTAACCCTTTCAACCCCGGAGGTTTTTTGTTTTTGCGTTTTCGCTTTGCTCTCCCTGTCTTCACAGAGCCATAACTTTTTTATTTTTCTGTTCCCATAGCTGTATGAGGGCTTGTTTTGCAGGACAAGTTCTACTTTCCAACGCCACCATTTAATATTGCATATGATGTAGTGGGAAGCGGGAAAAAAGAATTCCAAATCGGGTGAAATTGCAAAAAAAAAGCAATTCCGCCAGTTTTACAGGTTTTTTTTATTTACCATGTTCTATGTGCAATAAAAGTGACCAATTACTTTAATTCTACAGGTCAGTATGAATCTGGCGATACCTTTGTCACCATATTTTGACCTCTATAACTTTTTGGTATTTATGTGTAAAGAGCTCTATCGGGGCTCATTTTTTGCAGGGAAATCTGAACGTTTCATTGATACTATTCTGGGGTGTGTATGATCATTTTTTATTTTTTTTTAGAAAATAAAGCTACCAAAAATAGTGAATCAGCCATTTTGACGCTTTTTACATTTCACTGTTTTCCATATGGGAAAGAAATTTTTATATTTTTATAGTATGGGTGTTTTCGCACATAGTGATACCCATGAGGTGTATTTTTTTTTTAGTTCTTTTATTTTATTTTGGGGAAAGAGGGAGTGATTTATTTTTTATTCTATTTTTAAAAACTTTAATTATTTTTACACTTTTTTATAGTTCCCATAGGGAACTATAACAAGCAATCATTAGATTGCTATACTAATAGACTCCAATGCACTTGGAGTCTATTACTGCCGGTTGTGTTTGCGGACATCAGCCGCGGGTGTCTGCTGTAGGAATAAGCAGGCCACCCATGGCTATGGCCCCCGCTCTGCTCAAGAGTGGGCGCCATCTTTAAAGACCCGCCCAGCGCCGTACTAGTACGGTGCTGGGCGTGAAGGGGTTAAAGCAGGGGTGGGGAACCTCATACAGCCCCCGGGATCATTTCATGTGGGCCCCGGCCCCCTGCCAGAGCACACAGTGCATTATGGAAGTGGTTATTAACATGTGGGAGGCACAGGAGGGTGAGAACAGCACTGCACTGGCTGTACTCACCTTCCCTGGTATTCTTCCGGCCCCACTCTGTGCACCATGATCTGACGCTGTGCGCTATCAGGTCACAGTACAGCGCGGCAGGAAGAAGACCAGGGAGGGTGAGTGAATCTGCCAAGTGGCAGCGCCATACGGAGCTGTAAGTTTATTTATTTATTTTAAACGTCTGATCTGAGGACTGATTGGATGCTGGAGGGGGTCTGATAGGGGTTGATCTGAGGCTAATGGAGGGTGGGGAGGGTCTGACCTGGGGGGGGGGGGTTTGATTTGAGGCTGGAGGGTCTGATGGAGGTCTGACCTGAGGCTAGAGAGGGTCTGATAGGGGCTGATCTGAGGCTAGGGAGGGTCTGATGGGGGGTCTGGGAGGTCTGATGGGAGTCTGATGTCAGCTGGGAGGTCTAATAGAGGTGGGGGGGCAGATCTGAGGCTGAGAAAGGGACAAAGGCAGGGATAGTTGCGAAGGAAGAGGCAGAGACAGTGGCAGAGATAGGGAAAGCTGGGTGAACCCCTCTCTAAATCCCCCCTGGGATTAGCTTGGCTGTCATTAGTAACAAATAAAGAACTAAATACATAACATTCTAAACTTAAAAATTAGACTGTGTGCTGGAAGGGGTGTGCATCTCATTCAGGTTACTCAACTGGGTGAGATGGATAAAGTCCAGGTAGACGGTGCTGGATTCAGCAAACTTAGTTGCTGGAGCTATTTTGTTAGTAATAACTGGGCTGGATGTTATTTGGATTGGGAAGGTAGGATGGCAGTGGGACCTTTCCAATCCACCTCATTACAGGGCAGGGTTTTTCTCTGGCCTGAGGAGATCGCAGGTGAGGCCAGCTGGTGTAATCTGGGAGGGTTAAGTAATCCTCCAGTGTGTCAGTCTGAGTAGAGGAACTGAACCTGAGAGAGGTTGAAGCCAGGGAGGCTTGTCATGGTCTCAGCCAGGTGGGCTGAGGGGACCACAGGCTACGTGTAGCCTAATCTCTCCCCGGGCGTGTGCCATTTGTGGAGGTTACAGCCAGGAAGCGGCTGAACCATACGGCTGAGGGAAGCCGCAACAAAAGCTGAATGTAAACAGCGTTGTAATAAGGTGAGATAGGAAAAACCTATGTTTAGCCAGAGCCTAGCAGGTGTTTCTTTTTATGATTTGTTTTGGTGTGCTGGTGCCAATAAAATTACTCCTAAGTCAATTATATGTTTGACCAAATATAGCAGTCAAATTTTTAAGTTGATAATTTTGTATGGCCCGCAAATGATGTTGCAAATATTCAAATGGCCCTCGGCAGCAAAAAGGTTCCCAACCCCTGATTTAAAGGATTGAACACTTACAGGATAGCTGCCTCACATCTGGTGGCATCAGAGGCAGACCTTGTTAAGAGATCATTTGCATCCCTTTCTTCCCAGAATTCTAAAGGAGCATGTATGGTCTAAAGGTCCTTTTACACGGGCCGATTATCGGCCGAAAAATCGTTCCTAGGAACGCTAGTGCCGATAATCGGCCCGTGTAAAAGTGGCCCTAATCAGCCGACGAACGAGCAAAACGCTCGTTCGTCGGCTGATTGGATCTTTTGTAGAAACCAAAAGATCCAATCTGTCGGGCGCACATCGCCCTGTGTAAACAGGCGATGTGCGCCTGACAGTATGGAGCTTCCCGGCCGCACGAGCGATACAGCGATCACTCGTGCGGCCCGGCGCTCGATTCGTCGGGCCGTGTAAAGGCTCCCTGCCCGAGCGCCGATATCGCTGATCGGCGCTCGGGCAGGGAGAATAATCGGCCCGTCTAAAAGGGCCTTAAGTCTCCTCACACCGATTAAGGTGCTCTCCATAAGGAGAGATAGTAACCCCTGAAAACTCTGCAGTCATTAAAAGTTCTTCTTCTCTAATTCTGTAGCTTAAAACAGGAGAGGGGAGAGAGGGGAATGAAGCTGCAGGCTCTCTGCCTGTGGCTCTTTTTGTTTAGGAATCAAGCCCCTGCACGTTTGTGGCCATTTGCTGATTTCTATTTTTAATGTAGACATGCTGCATGGCTATACCATCAGAACTATATAAGGTTCCAAGTTAATTTCACCTGGTGCAGGGCCTTCCCCCGAAACAAGAAACTAAGGGCAGGTTAGACCTCCCTTTTCATCTACTCCCACAGCCTGGCCCCGATGCAAAACTGGCTGTATCAACACCGTAGCTTGTTGTTTGTACCATTCATTGGGCAAGGTGTGTGACATCAGATTCATCCAGTATATTCCAACATAAAGGCAGTAGTGGCTCAGTGGTTAGCACTGGTGACTTGCAGCAGGTTCGAATCCCACCAAGGACAACTAGGAGTTTGTATGTTCTCCCCATGTCTATGTGGGTTTCCTCCTAAACTCCAAAGATACTGATAGGGGACTTTATATTGTGAGCTCCTGGGGACAGCGAGTGATGTCTGTAAAGCGCTGCGGAATATGTCAGCGCCATATAAGTGAGTAAAATAAAGGTTCCAACCATCATATTTTTATAGTTAGACTCTTAACAATAAAATTATTTTTGACGTTTACCGATTCCCTCCTCCCAATATGTACAGGAGAATTATAGATATTCAAATAGACCATCTGCTACCGGTGACATGCTTCATATCAATCTCATCCCACTTCTAAACCAGGGTTAACTAGAAATTTTAACTTAAAATAATTTCCCTTTCAAACCTCTACAAGCCGAGAATGCAAAACAAAATGGTGGCAGAGGGCTCAGACATTAAAGAACCAATACCTACCTCACCAATCCCTCACCATTCTGACGCTGCCCGAGTCTCACTGCCTGCTCTCTACTTCTATCTCTAGCCTGGACACACAGGAAATAACCTCTCTGCCAATCACTGGCCACAGTGGTGACCCACTTCAGTCACTGATTGGCTGAGCTGCCATTTCCTGGGTGTTGAGAACACAGGGCCCCGTACCCCCCTGCAGCACCCCTGAAAGGACCAGAGCAGCAGGTCGCACATGTGCACAACTGCTCCATTCATTTCTATAGGCGTTCCAAAGATAGCCGAGTACATCGGTCAGCTAACTTTTCAGGGGGGCCTGCAAAGGGTATGGAGCCCCCGTTCTTGATATTTATCTCCTATCCTGTGGGTAGGGTATAATGTGTAACAACTGGAATACCCCTTTAATGCTTTTTAATCCAATCTGAGCCCAAGGCAACTATTTGTGCACTGGAAAGCCCATCTTGTACCACAGAAAAAGCGTTTATCATGTATAGAAAGTTAATACAAGGCACTTACTAATGTATTGTGATTCTCCATATTGCTTCCTTTGCTGGCTGGATTCATTTTTCCATCACATTATACATGGCTTATTTCCATGGTTACGACCACCCTGCAATCCATCAGCGTGGCTGTGCTTGCACACTATAAAAAAAAAAAGCACAAGCCTCCCATGGTCCAGCCCATCAGAGGCCAACATTTTTCCTATATTGTGCAAATGTAACAAATGTAAGGTTATGCACATAGGAAGGAATAATGCAAGTCACCCGTACATACTAAATGGTAAAACACTGACATGGAAAAGGACCTAGGAATTTTATTAAACAGCAAACTAAGCTGTAGAAACCAGTGTCAGACAGCTGCTGCCAAGGCCAATAAGATAATTGGTTGCATCAAAAGGGGCATAGATGACCGTGATGAGAACATAGTATGGAACACTCTGCCTGAGGAGGTGGTGATGGTAAGTTCACCAAAAGAGTTCAAGAGGGGCCTGGATGTATTTCTTGAGGGTAATAATATTACAGGTTATAGTTACTAGAGATGGGTCGTTGATCCAGGGATCAGGGATTCTGATTGCCTGATTGGAGTTGGGAAGGAATTTTTTCCCCTAAAGTGGGGAAAATTGGCTTCTACCTCACAGGGGTTTTTTGCCTTCCTCTTGTAGGAACTTGTAGGATATCAGGCCGAACTGAAAGGACAGATGTCTTGTTTCGGCCTTATAAACTGTGTTACTATGTAAGCACGGCCACCTCTGATGGATTGCAGGGTGGTCATAACCATGGAAACGAGGAGTGTATAAGGTGATGGAAAAATGAATCCAACCAGCAAAGGAGACAATATGGGCAATCACAATACATTAGATACATTAGTAAGTGCCTTGTAGTAACTTTTTTTACATGATAAGGCTACATTTACACGACCGTATGTGTTTTGCGGTCCGCAAATTGCGGATCCGCAAAACACGGATACCGCTGTGTGAATGTAGCCGGCCCTATGATAGAACCGCCTATTCTTGTCCGACAAGAATAGGACATGCTCTATCTTTTTTGCGGGGCAGCGGATCGGACCTACGGATGCGGACAGCACATTGTGTGCCGTCCACATCTTTTGCGGCTCCATTGAAATGAATGGGTCCGCACCCGTTCCGCAAAATTGCGGAACGGATGCGGACCCAAAACTACGGTCGTGTGAATGCACCCTAAGTGCCACTTGCTGAAGAGAGACAACCCCTTTAAGTACCGGGCCCATTTTTGGTTTTGCATTTTCACTTTCTCTTCTCCACATTCCAATAGTCATAAAGTTTCGGTTCATAAAGCCAAATGAGGGCTTATTTCCGCCAAGGTTTTTGGGGTTTTGACATCACGGTTTTCACAATGCACTAAAAATGACATGACTTTCTTATTCTGCGGCTCGGAATGAATACGGCGATACCAAATGTGTATTCTTTTTTTTTTTTAACTACTTTAAAAAAAATAAAAACCTTTAAAAAAAAAATCTAAATTTTCTTTGCATCGCCATATTCTGACAGCCATAACTTTTTATATTTCCATCCACAGCGTTGTCGTTTTTATTGGTGCCATTTTTGTAGTACATATGACTGTACTATTACTACATTTTGGGGGGGAGCTTAATAAGCGGCAGATCATGTGTTTATTTTTTTATCCGTTACGGTGTTCACTGGACAGTAATTTTTTAGAATATTTTAATAGTTCAGACATTTTCAGACGCAGAGATACCAGATGTTTACTGTTTATATATTTTTATATGTAAAATGGCAAATTTACTTTTGTTTAAAAAATTTTACAATAATTATTTTTAACCCCCTTAGGGGACTAGTACGTGGGATCTTTTGATCCCTTGTCCCATTCACCCTAATAAAGATCTTTGGCGCATCCAACACCAGTTCTAAACGCAAGACAGATTCCAAGCTGGCTTACATTTAGACGCCTAAAACCAGACATATAAAATGATGAATGAGACGAGCCTGCCGGCCCCTCCCCTGCCCCCCTTTTAGACCTAACTAACCGTTTTGCACCTGAAATACGCCAGTTGTATTTCAGGATAAATGACCCCCTTAGTCTGCAAATGACTGGCTTCTATAGGAGAGTCTCATGGGAGGGAGTATATAAGATGTGACATTCTGTGTATGGTGGATAGTGTTCTCTCTCTCTCTCTCTCTCTCTTTATATATATATA
Source organism: Rhinella marina (assembly GCA_900303285.1). NCBI lineage: Eukaryota > Metazoa > Chordata > Amphibia > Anura > Bufonidae > Rhinella > Rhinella marina. The sequence goes on from ONZH01007540.1 coordinate 54,086, forward strand.
TATATACTAGCAGAAAGACCCGGCTTCGCCTGGGTATATTTCATCTATTTATTTTATGTTTCTGTGTGTCGTTGCAGAGAGAAAGTCAATGCAGCTGACAGAAATTGATTTTTACCTTCATTTTTTCAATCCCTATTGGCTGCGGAGTGGGAGGGGGTGTGGTTTAATGGGACACGGGGGGGGGGGGGGTTAAGTCCTTCATTTCAGGGTGGCCTGAATTATAGGTTAATGCCATGGTAATTTGAGGAATCACAATGGGTAGCAGTGGAAGAAAACATTGCTTTGCGCGGGTATATTTAATCTATTTGATTTAATGTTTCTGTGTGTCGTTGCAGAGAGAAAGTCATCCCTCCCTCCCAATCCCTGCAGCTGACAGATGTTGATTTTACCTTCAATTGTTCAATCTCCATTGGCTGCGGAGTGGGAGGGGTCATGGCCTGACTGAGTCGGGGGCGTGACGTTGCAAGACCTGGGGCGGGGTTTTAAGTCCTTCTTTTGATGGTGGCCAGAATTACAGGTCGATGCCATGGTAATTTATGAGGACACGCCCAGGGTAACAGTGGAAGAAAACATTGCTTTGCACGGGTATATTTAATCTGTTTCATTTAATGTTTCTGTATGTTGTTGCAGAAAGAAATCCAACTTCCCTCCCACCCCTGCAGCTGACAGAAGTTGATTTTTACCTTCATTTTTTCAATCCCCGTTGGCTGTGGAGTGGGAGGGGGCGTGGCCTGACAGAGTCGGAGCGTGGTTTCGCGAGATCTGGGGCGGGGGTCAGAGTGGCATGAATTACAGGTTGATGACATGGTAATTTATGGGGACCTGCAATGGGTAGCAGTGGAAAAAAACATCTTTTATTAGTACTGAATGGTCGTAGTCTAAAATTAGTCAATTTCATCTACGATTTTTGTGTGTCGTTGCAGAGAGAAATTCACCCTCCCACCCCTGCAGCTGATTTTTTTCAATCCCCGTTGCCTACGGAGTGGGAGGGGGCATGGCCTGGCAGAGTTGGGGGTGTGGATTATCAAGATGCTTCGAACGGTTGTAGTCTGAAATTAGTCTATTTCATCTAAAATTTTGTGTGTCATTGCAGAGAGAAATTCACCCTCCCACCCCTGCTGCTGACAGAAGTTTATTTTTCCCTTCATTTTTTCAATCCCTGTTGGCTGCGGAGTAGGAGGGGGCGTGACATGACACAGTTGGGGGCGTGGCTTAACAAAGCGCTTCGCATAGGTGATTTAATCTATTTCATTTAATGTTTCTGTGTGTCGTTGCAGAATGGCTGCGGAGTGAGAGGGGGCGTGGCCTGACAGAGACGGGGCGTGGCTTAGCAAAAGGCTTCGAACGGTTATAGTCTATGTAGTCTTTTATTACTACTGAACTGTAGTAATAGAAAAACATAAGTTATATTTATGGTAACCGGAATACCTTTAACAGTGTCAGTAAATAGAAATGGATGAGATCCTCAGCTGCTGATAATTACCTGGTTGTTATGGAAACCTGCCCTCCCTGTGTGACTTTGCAGAGAATGGCAGTTGGAGTTTAAAACCAAAGCTCCCAGTTGTAATGTTGGCTAATGGAGATCATATTTTGGGAATATCTCGGGAACGGTATGTCCTAGAGAGATGAGACCTGGTCTAAAACCTTCCCGGACACCTGATGTACCTGTGTGCCGAATTTGGTGAAAATCGGTCCAGTAGTTTGGTCGCGCATAGAGAACAGACAGACAGACAGACAGACAGAAATTCATTTTTATATTATTAAGAGATATATCTCCTATCATTGTAATCATGCATGTGATGATAATGAGATGAGAAGTGACCTGTACAGAACAGAACATGTCAGACTAATATGAGACTCCGTGGTCACAATCAAAACTACAAGATTTCGTTTTTTTTAAATCACCAAATTTGTAAAAAAAAAAATAATGTTTAAAGGGGTTGTCAGAGTTATTTTTTTGGTCCTTTGTATGTTTCTAACTAGTCAAATACAACAGCTTTTCCATACACTTTCTGCTTCTAAAGCTGCTGGTTTCTTAGATTTAACTCAGGGTCACATGACCTGTGATGTCAGCTTATCTCCCTGCTGTGTGATGTTTTGTGCACAAGCCTCAGAGATCAGATAACAGACATCGCTGTGCTGGCCACGCCCCCCTGCTTTGTCGGGCTCCTGCTATCTGCTCTCTCCCTGGATTCCTTCAGATAAAACATTAACCCCTTCAGCCAGAACACCCTGAAGGCTTTACAACAGCAGCTGCAGATGTAAAGAGACACGGGATCTGCTCTCCTCACCCTACAGACACAGAGCTGACTGGAGCTGATCTGGAGGAGATGCAAAGTATTGTATTGTACAAGAACAGGTAGGGGGAAGACCCTGTGTGTATCAGTAGTGTCATTGTACAGCTGGGACTTGTAGTCCTACACATACAACATGCTGCTGAGTATCCCAGCAGACATGTCACTCAGCATTTGTATTCACTCCCTTTACAGAGAGGGGGGAGGGGCAGAGATTATGTTATTATGTTGTTACTGCAGGTAAACAAAGACCAGAAGAGAACCAGGGAAATGAGGAAAGAGATTTTTTTTGCCTAAAACTTGATTAGTTATATATTGCTGCCCATCAGATTTAAAGTACTATATATTTTTTTTCATAACTCGGACAACCCCTTTAACATAAAAAAAAACTTGATTCACACAAAGGTCATTTTCTGATGACGCCCTACAGCCATAGCTTCCTTTTTAATTGAACAGCACATCTCATTCAGGATAAGAGACAAAGGGAGTGATCATAATGTTTGGGCTACTGGCCTTTGACGCTTTTGTCTGAGAGTGTGTCCCTTATGGCTAGGAGCGGTGTTGGAAATTCAAGTGACTGCTACAAAATCAGTATCAACACTTTTTTTATGTTGTAAAAATGCTGTTTACCAAGATCTGTGACACCTTCACTCTACTCTCAGCGGTTGGGTCTCACACCAACTAGGCATATCTAATATGCCTTACAATTCTACATTGTGTTGTCCCTCAGTTATTCCTCCAGTCAATTTATAGAAAAATGAACATGACAGCTATCATTCTAATCAGCAGGATCAATCCTACCAGACAGTAAATCTGGTTTAATAGGCTTGATCCTGCTGACGTGTATCTTTCACGTCCACTTGATAAGACAACACAGCATATATAAGGAATAATAATTTTAATAAACGGTCAATCTTTGTATACTCCCTGATAATTACATACTCTCATACATTCTTCAGTATCTTACACTTTTTACCAAGTTCATGGCAGGGCCATTGGCCTTTAGTGCCCTTGTATAAATCATCATCCACGGGCTTCCCTGTATACACATAGCATATACTGGAGACGTCTGTATTTTACACCTCAGATTCACATAAAAAAATTGATGTTCTAGAACTAAAACAGTCAAAGAGCACTTGATGGCTATAAAATGGACTCCAAAATTACTCCATGTGGTCATTCAGTGACCGGACCCTGCAGTCTGGTAGGCTAGGTTCTGGTTCAGAGCTTAGCATTCTCCAATGCACCCAAAAACCGCGGTCAATGCTCTGCTTCTGTTTTTCCTGTATTACCGCTGTCCTTTAGAGATTCCAGGAGACTGCCGATCCTTTCACTGGCTGACACCTTCTTCTTCCTCTTAGTGGTGGTTCCTTTGTCAGAGCTTGTAGTTTGTAATATTGAAGCCAAGCCCCAGGGTTTTCCATTCTTTGAAGACCCTCTTGTCTGGTCTTGTAAGATAAAGGCGCTCTCCTGAGCGAGGTTCACAAACTTTTGTAGCTGTGACTGGTTGACATTTTTACTTATGTTCAGAGTCTGTTCGAATGGATTCTGAATGTACAGAGCAGCGGCTTCTGGTTTGTTCTTTTCTATGCCCTATAAGAAGATCAATACATGAAATAGTATAAAGACATAACTCTATAATAAATGGACGAGCCCAATCTACACTGTGGAATCGCGGAAACATTACTATAGTTCATGCCAAACCCTATTTCATTATATGGCTTTCACTCCTTAAAGGGGTTGTCCGGGTTCAGAGCCTGGACATATCCTCTTCTTCACCCAGGCAGGCCCTCTGAGATGGGGGATGATGCTCTTTCTTTCCCTGCGCTGCACGGTGCAGGGCAAAGGCTTTTTCTGCAGATCTGGTGATGTACCAGGTCTCTGCTAGGCCGAGGCTTCCACCTATAGTAGTGAGCACCGGCACCAATGGGCTAGGGCAGCACTAAAATACACCAATTAGTGCTGATGACATCACCGGCAACTATGCTAGGCAGAAGCCTCTGCCTAGAGGTAAAAATGTGAACAAAAAAGCCCTTGCCCTGCGCGATACAGCACAGGGCAAGGGGGAGCATCGGAGCATACCCAGTGCTGGATGCCTAAAACACGGAAGCTTCTGGGTGTGCTCCGGCTCCTCCCATAAAAAATGTAAAATATAAACATTCAAATCGCATCCCTTTCCCCAAAATGCAAAAAAAAAAATGTAAACAATAAAAAAATAAACATCATGGACATCGGCACATGCGAAAAGGCTCATACTATAAAAATATTTTCCCATGCGGCAAATGGTGAAACAAAAAAAAGTCAAAATGGACAATTTGCCAGTTTTTGGTCGCTTCACCTCCCACAAAAAAATAAATAAGAAGTGAAAACACAGGACAAAATATTATCATTGAAAAGTACAGGTCGCCCCGCAAAAAAAATGACTGCTCAAACAGCTCTGTACACAAACAGCTCTGTACACAAAAGTTATAGGGGGTCAAAATATGGCGATGGGAAAAATTTTTTTTTTTTCAGTATTAAGAGGGGTTGTCTCACTTCAGTAAGTGGCATTTATCATGTAGAGAAAGTTATCACTTACTAATGTATTGTTATTAACCATATTGCTTCCTTGGCTGGCTGGCTTCATTTTTCCATCACATTATACAGTCATGGCCAAAAGTTTTGAGAATGATACAAATATTAATTTTTACAAAGTCTACTACTTCAGTTTTTATAATGGCAATTTGCATATACTCCAGAATGTTATAAAGAGTGATCAGCTTAACAGCAATTACTTGCAAAGTCAATATTTGCCTAGAAAATGAACTTTATCCCCCAAAACACATTTCAACATCATTGCAGCCCTGCCTTAAAAGGACCAGCTAACATCGTTTCAGTTATTTCTCCATTAACACAGGTGTGGGTGTTGATGAGGACAGGGCTGGATATCAATCTGTCATAATTAAGTAAGAATGACACCACTGGACACTTTAAAAGGAGGCTGGTGCTTTGCATCATTGTTTCTCTTCTGTTAACCATGGTTATCTCTAAAGAAACACATGCAGTCATTGCACTGCACAAAAATGGCCTAACAGGGAAGAGTATCGCAGCTAGAAAGATTGCGCCTCAGTCAACAATCTATCGCATCATCAAGAACTTCAAGGAGAAAGGCTCCAGGGCGCCCAAGAAAGACCAGCAAGCGCCAGGACCGTCTCTTAAAAGTGTTTCAGCTGCGGGATCGGGCTACCAGCAGTGCAGAGCTTGCTCAGGAATGGCAGCAGGCAGGTGTGAGTGCATCTGCACGCACTGTGAGGCGGAGACTCTTGGAGCAAGGCCTGGTCTCAAGGAGGGCAGCAAAGAAGCCACTTCTCTCCAGAAAAAACATCAGGGACAGACTGATATTCTGCAAAAGGTACAGGGAGTGGACTGCTGAGGACTGGGGTAAAGTCATTTTCTCTGACGAATCCCCTTTTCGATTGTTTGGGACATCTGGAAAACAGCTTATTCGGAGAAGACGAGGTGAGCGCTACCACCAGTCTTGTCTCATGCCAACTGTAAAGCATCCTGAAACCATTCATGTGTGGGGTTGCTTCTCAGCCAAGGAATCGGCTCTCTCACAGTCTTGCCTAAAAACACAGCCATGAATAAAGGAATGGTACCAGAATGTCCTCTGAGAGCAACTTCTCCCAACCGTCCAAGAGCAGTTTGGCGACCAACAATGCCTTTCCCAGCATGATGGAGCACCTTGCCATAAAGCAAAGGTGATAACTAAATGGCTCAGGGAACAAAACATAGAGATTTTGGGTCCATGGCCTGGAAACTCCCCAGATCTTAATCCCATTGAGAACTTGTGGTCAATCATCAAGAGACGGGTGGACAAACAAAAACCTACAAATTCTGACAAAATGCAAGCATTGATTGTGCAAGAATGGACTGCTATCAGTCAGGATTTGGTCCAGAAGTTGATTGAGAGCATGCCAGGGAGAATTGCAGAGGTCCTGAAGAAGAAGGGTCAACACTGCAAATATTGACTTGCTGCATTAACTCATTCTAACTGTCAATATAAGCTTTTGTTACTCATAATATGATTGCAATTATATTTCTGTATGTGATAAAAACATCTGACAAGCACACATAAAAACCAGAGGGCAGCAGATCATGTGAAAATATAATATTTGTGTCATTCTGAAAACTTTTGGCCATGACTGTACACTGCTCGTTTCCATGGTTACGACCACCCTGCAATACATCAGTGGTGGTCGTGCTTGCACAATATAGGAAAAAGCATCAGCCTCTCTGGTGTCCAGGACTGTGGTAGCACACATAGGCTGGTGCTCTTTCCTATATTGTTCAAGCACGACCACCACTGATGGATTGCAGAGTGGTTTGTAACCATGGAAACGAGCAGTGTATAATGTGATAGAAAAATTAATCCAGCCAGCAAAGGAGGCAATAAGGACAATCACAATACATTAGTAAGTGCCTTGTATTAACTTTCTCTACATAATAAATTCCGTGTACTTGAAGTGAGACAACGACTTTAAAAACAGAACTACAACAATACATATCCCAGTACAGCGGTATCACAGTAATCGTACTGACCTGTAGAATAAAAGTAACAGGTCAGTTTTACTGCAGAGGATGCAATGTAAAAAAAGAAACCCCATAAAACTGGTGGAATTTTTTAAAATAATTCCACCCCATTTGGAATTTTCTCCCCGCTTCCCACCACATTTTAAACTGTAATTGGTGTCCTGAAAAAACGGGAAAAAAAAAAAAGGAAAATGTCCCGGTCATTAAGGGGTTAATGGCCATTACCCAGATCCCATTCAAATCAATGGGCTGTCTGTATAATGCGGGATGGGACGAGTCCTCCAGAGCGAGAGATGCTTTTTTGTAACCGCCCTCCAGTCCAGACCAGGTTTGTGCTTTGCAAAGAATATACAAACCTTGCGAATATCTATGCAGTTGGTTCTAAAGTCAAACTTTCCATAAAATTCCAAGAATTCAATAAGAAGTGTATCTACAAAAAACATAGAAATACATGTTTATCATAAAGACACAGTTTACATAGTTTAATAAAACCAGGAATGTTCACATACACGAATCACCTTCCCCACCTACTGTAGATAGCAGCTGGTTCTGAATGTAGGAGACATAAATAGGAGGGAGGAGAAGCGCGTAAACCTCAGCTCTTTCCCCTCACAGCAGCGCTGACTGCATCTAGGTGGAAGTAAAGCAGGTTTTCCGGTGGCCATAATGGAGCCGTATTCTAGCCACAACACTTGGACCTCTTGCTGTTCTATGAAGCAAACATTGCTGACCATCTTATGGTGATCTAAGTTTGGCCAGTAGAACTGTAGGAGGTCCAAGCCCAAGGGATGTAATGTAAAGTTAAACTACAGCCACATTATGGCCAACTAGAACCAGCCTAAGGCCCCAGGCACACGACCATATTTTTGGTCCACATCCAATCCGTATTTTTATGTATCTGATGCAGACCCATTCTTTTCAATGGGGACACAAAAAAGGCGGACAGCAGATCATTTGCTGTCTGCATCTGTATGTCTGTTTTGCCGTCCCGCATAAAAAAACAAAAAAACAGAACGTGTCCTATTCTTATCCATTTTGCGGACAAGAATAGGCATTTTTAACACAGGACGGGGCATGTGGACCGTGACACTGCGGAACGCATGCGGCCAGTATCCGTGTTTTGTGGATACAAAGGTCTTAATAGTAAGATTTGTCTAACTTTTTTTTTATTTTTTTACAACCCCTGCCCAAATCTAAACCAGCAAGTTATACCTATGGAAAAACAAGCTGCTAGATACCGGTCATCTGTGGTAATCCAACATGATGAGAAATACAGGATTTGCTTATTAAAAAAAATAAAAATAAAGGATGGGTTGCTTTACACTGCACTGCATTAAAGGGGTTGTATGGCAGATGAAAGTTAGAACTGCAACTGGTCCTCGCTGGTCTACACTGATTTTCTCACAGTGACAATGAGCCATACATTGGTATACTACTGCAGCCAATCACTGACCTCAGCAGTGATACTAGCTGTATGACATGATGGCTGAAGCCAGTGATTGGGTGCAGCAGATGTACAACAAGTAATCACTGCAGGGCAAGTATACAAAGACCAGTGGGTAGCCCTGGAGCAGCAGGGGATTTAACAAGTGACTACAGTTTTTTTTTTTAATCTTTGTTGCTTTTTGTAATTTAACTTTAGCATTTGAATATGCCATGCAGTAGCTGTGCCTCCGGGCACACAGAGCCTCCTCACTGCAGGACCCCGAACAAGTAAGATTCTGAAGGACGGGGACTGAAGTCCAACATTAAAGGAGCTGTCTGAGATAAGGAGGAGAGGTCTGCTCTTGTTTGTAGGCTGTGTCTGGTATTGGAGCTCAGCTCTATTCCAGAAAACGAGGCGGAGGAGAGATACCTGACACAACCCACGAACAAGGTGCTTTTTCTGAATACATCAGATTTGTTTCTTCACCCCCTTCTGTTATACAGAAATGTATTAAAGTTAGTATCACTGGTTTGCACTGTGCTGTAACTATCATCAGAGGGTTAATTATAAAAGTATGGGTTATACACCCCCATCTGCTTATACATCCGACTTACCAAGTGACTCTGTGTTTGCAGATTGTTTAATTTTGTTAAGATCTCCCACAAATGTGCAGTCGTTGCCATCAATGATAATTTTTTCCTTTTTACCTGAAAATAAAATTGCAGGAGATGTGGGCAGAGTTCAGTATTTCTTAAATAGCTCTAAAAAGGATAAGGGTAAGAGGGGATGCCACGTCCACTATGTACTTAGGATAAAATTATTCACAGACTTGTGCACACTAGGCCACACTTAAAGAGGACCTGTCACTTCTTTAATAGCTTCATTCATCCCCCATGTAATAACAATTCTGGAGCATCTATTCTTATGTCTCTATGTTGTGCCATTCCTTTATTATTTGCACTAGAAGTTATGAATGAATTGCTAGCAGTCTGCAGTAAGGGTACAGAGGGGAGGTAACCAGCTGGGGGTGTGTACCTGCACAGACTCACTCTATCCAATCAGTGCTGACATTGTCAAACGGTGCAGGGACAACTCCCCAACTGGTTACCTCCCCTCTGTACCCTTACTGCAGACTGCTAGTACAGTAGTTTGTCCCATGCTATGTCTTGTACATTGCATATTAAAGGTTACTACCATGATGGGAACATGTATCTGCACCCCTGCAAATAACTCATATTCCCAAACAAAACTGTTTAAATAACAAAAAAAAATACTGATACCTAGACGCTTTCATGATGAGAATCGTTACAGTCTTGGGATAGACCAGGGCACTAATGTCCGATCAGCACTGACGGCTGGAATGAAGGGGCAGAGACGCTGAGAAATTGCGGCCACATGGTCAGCCCATCAAGTGAAGAGACGCCGGCAGGAGAAGAAAGGCACTTTGCTTACATAGTTCTGCTGCCACTTTATTTTAGAAATTGTGGGGGGCCATAGTGGTCATATCCAGTCAACCAAATATTGGTGGTATATCCTAGCAGTACACATAATACTACTGTTTCCTGAACCCATCATTGTTGGAGAGGCCAACCAACAATCTAATATACGTGGGAAGCTCCTGATCAGCTGCTTGAATCCCCATTTACTATCCCAGGAGATAAGTCTCCACCAGAGGTGCCTGGGATCACCTTTCTTCTCTTCTCTACTGAAAACATACACGCCCAGCTGAACCGAGCAGGTATGTGTATGGGGGTGTTGGAAGAGATGTGTATAGACTTAAAGGGGTTGTCCGAGTTATTTTTTTGTTCTTTGTATGTTACTAACTTGTCAAGTATAACAACTTTCCCATACATTTTGTGCTTCTAAAGCTGCTCGTTTGTCAGATTTCACTGAGGGTCACATGACCTGTGATGTCAGCTTCTCTCCCTGCTCTGTGATGTTTCGCGCACAAGCCTCAGAGATCAGATAACAGTCTGTACATGAGAAGTCACTGGCCACGCCCCCTGCACTGCAGCTGCTATCTCCCTGGATTCCTTCAGATAAAACGTTAACCCCCAGAAAACACTGAGGGCTCAAGGCTTTACAACAAGATTTACACTGCAGGCAGTGAGGAGACAAATGCTGGGCACAGGAGCTGACAGAGGAATAGTATTGCACAAGAACAGGTAGGGGGAAGTTCCTGTGTGTATCGGCATTGTCATTGTACAGCTGGGACTTGTAGTCCTACACATACAACATGCTGCTGAGTATTCCAGCAGGCAGACATGTCACTCAGGGCAGCTCTTGTATTCACTCTCTGTGCAGAGCAGGGGGGGGGTGAGGGGCAGAGATTGTTATTACTGCAGGTAAACAAAGGCCAAAAGAGAATCAGGGAAATGAGGAAATCTAGATTTTTTTTTTGCCTAAAACTTGCTTAACTTAGTTATATATTGCTGCCCATCATATTTAGGCCCCATTCAAACGACCGTATGAATGGGGCCGTATCTATCCGCAAAAATGCGGGAATAGATGCAGCCCCATTCACCTCTATGGGGCCGGGAGCCGTCCTATACTTGTCTGTGCGCACGGGGAACTATAGGCATTTTCAATGGGGCCGCACGGCGTGTGTTCCGAGCGGTGCGGAACACACACCGGGCGGCCCCCGTATATTTGCGGGCCCGCAAATATATGGTCGTATGAATGGGGCCTTAGAGTGCTATATTTTTTTTTCATAACTCGGACAACCCCTTTAAGACAGGCCCCCTCTTTTTCTTGTTTCCTTATTTAATTATACTAGGGTAGCGTATATATGCTGGGTTGTTCAGCAGTATTAAGGTCAGAAAAACCTTGCCCCTTTATCTTATCTATCCACATTTTAGGGAGGCACCAGAGACACTCACTATAAGCAGCTATTTTCTTATGATTTACACTTTGTTTATTACATAGTTTAGAGGGTAAAGATCAGAAGCCCCCGTGGCTCTTGTCCATTTGAACTGTTGTATAATTGAGAGCTGGACACATGGATCCTATCTCTGGGCTGTTCCACCAGAATGGACTTTGCAGACGGCCCCTGGCAAGCTGTCACTTTCTTTGTAAAATATATGCTGACAAGTGACGCACTGAATTCACAATGTGCTATACCCAGCGTCCAGATACTGAAGAAATGTAACACAACTACTTCTGACATCTACACAATATATACATCTGCATAATACATATAAAACAATATAAAGTGTTGCTTCCACAGAAAGAAAGCTGCACACAAGGAGCTACTCCAACCTTTCACTAGGCTCCCTGACACATCTGTTACAGGGGGCACAGTAATACTAATGTAATAAAGGAGAACCCTAAATCAGAAGCATATAGCTTCCCACTACTCCCCCTTTGCAACCAATTTCATTTTGCTTGAATGCATCTAAAAATGAAGAAACTACATCTCGCTTATAAACCAAACAGGCGCTACCACTAATTCAGTAAATCCCCCATCATAAGACGACTAACATGATTTAATAATTAAAGGCTTTGGGAACAATTTTTTTATGATTGCACTTTACTCATTAAGGGCTAAAAATCATTTTTTCAATTGGTCTTTATTAAAAATATTGAGCCGTTCTGTCACAATGGGTTAACTGTTTTTAGAGCTGTGTGCATCCTACTTTCACTTTTTGCTGGTCATCTACCATATTTTTCGCCCCAAAAGACGCAGGGGCATTTCCCCCACCCACACAAAAGTGGGGGAAAATGCCCCTGCGTCTTTTGGGGCGAATACTAATGAATGCTTCCATTATGGAAGCGCTCATTAGTACCGGAGGACCAGGAAGCGGTGAAGGCTCTGTACTCACCGTTTCCTGGTCCTTGGCTGTTGGTTGTGCAGTGGCTGCTCAGTGACACCTCACGCTGTGCACGTTGGTTCACAGCACAGCCGACAGCAGGAGGAAGAAGAGTGCGAGCGGTGAGGAGCGTCCAGGAGCAGGAGAGGTAAGTGGTTTATTTATTTTATTAAACAGCAGGCAATAGGGGCTGATCTGAGACGCTGGGGGCTAACATAACAGGCAATGGGAGCTGCTGGGGTCCAATATAAGAGGCAATGGGGGCCAACATGAGAGGTAAGGGGGCTACTGAGGGCTCATATGAAGCAATGGGGGCTGCTGGGGGCTAATATGAGGGAACTGAGGTCTGATTGGGGGTCGATAACATTGGGGTCTGAGCTGAGGTCTTGTTGTGGTCTTATTAACATTGGGGGTCTGATTGGGGCTGTCAGCTGATCTGAAGTCTAATGAAACATATTTTTTTCTTATTGTCCTCCACTGAAACCAAGGTGCGTCTTATGGGGCAAAAATTACGGTAATAATAACCCTTATAGCTAAATTACTAAAGGGTATATTAGATGCTGCAGACGATTGTCGGGAGGAAAGCATTCCCTCCTGGCAATCGGCAGATAGCTAGCGGAGGAAACCGCTGGTATTACATGCAGCAATGTCCTCTGTGGCACCATTGTGATTTTTAAGCATGCTGGAGGTAGTATTAAACTTCCAATTGATAGCTAATGAGCTTTCAAAGGAATGCTTGTAAGTGATCATCTGCCAGAAAATCTGGCAGTCTAATAATACCCTTAGGATGCCAAACACTTATTTAAAGGGGTTTTCTGAGTTATATATATTGATGATCTATCCTCAGGATAGGTCATCAATATCAGATCGGCCGATCAGCTGTTTGAAGAGGAGGCGCGCGCACTATCAGCGCTGCCTCCTCTTCACTGTTTACATGCTGGCCGACACGGGGGTATTGGTGAGTAGGTGTAATTACACCTAACTGCCCTATTCATTTCAATGGGAAGAATTGCTTCCATAGACTTGTATGGGAGCGATTCTTCCCATAGAAATGAATGGGGCAGTTAGGTGTAATTACACCTACTCACCACTACCCCCGTTACGGCCAGAATGTAAACAGTGAAGGGGAGGCAGCGCTGATACGGCGCGCACCTCCTCTTCAAACAGCTGATCGGCGAGGGTGCCAGGTGTCGGACCCCCGCTGATCTGATATTGATGACCTATCCTGAGGATAGGTCATCAATATATATAACTCTGAGAACCCCTTTAAGTCACATTCTTATCAGTCAGATAAGGAGTGAGCTTTAATGAGCGTTTATAATGTCAGAGAGCAGAGATAAGGAGCCCATCAGCTCCCTGACTGATGGTAAAGAGAGAAAATACAGATCCTGCTTCTAGAGCATCTTTGCTCTGTACAGAGAAAAGGACTCCATATTTTTAATAAAGACCAATTGAAAAAAATATTTTAAGCTCATGAGTACAACTGACTAATGCCCCAAATGTGTACATAGCCTTTAAAACGCACTACGCATTTTGGAGGTCATCTGACTACTCAGATAGAAAGTGTACCTGAAGAAGAGGTCAGATCAACACTGAAACACACAGTGGGGGACACTTATCAAAAATGATGCTAAGGAACACTGGCTTAGTTGACCACAGCAAAACCAATCAGATTCCACCTTTCATTTTTCAGATCTTCCTTTGGAGAATGAAAGGATCAATCTGATGGTTGCTTTGGGCACCTAAGTCAGTGTTCTTTAGCCCCAGTTCTGATAAGTGTCCCCACTGAATTTTAAATAAATGACTTTCGTTTTCTTAGGATCGGGGATTTAATGGTTTCATGGCAGTGCCTTTTGTACCCTGCTTTTTGCACCTTTGTGGATATGTAAAAACATGGGACATTTACGGTCGACACATTATCTTTTGGGAAAGAAAGTATCAAAAATGAATAAAATTAATGCATTTTTTTTTTACCTGCAAGATTTTTCAGGTGATCAAGTGTTGGGATAACAGGAGGGTTTCTCTTCTGTAAGAAGAATAAGACCATCATGGTGAGGGAGAAATTTGTGATCCACTGTCCAGGAATGCAGCTCGTGATCCCATGGACACGAGCCCAGCATCTCAACGCAAAGACCAGAGCTCGCACCCGGTGGTCCAGGTTACCGTATACGTACAAAAGCTCAGAGCTCCTGAGTGCAATTCTACAATGCAAAGAAAGGATGAGGTTAAAGCAAAGTGTAAATCATGTTCTGTGTTGGTATAGAATTGGTGTCACGTGTTTTACTCACTTACATAATCAGCAATGATAGCAGAGAAAGGAAATTCTATGGTAATTGTGTCTTAATACTGAAGTTCTCCAAAATATCCAGCAGAGGGACCCACCTGCTTAGAAATGATTTTGCATTGGCTACAGGTTTTAGTTCTCATAGCCATATGAGGGCTTATTTTTTGCAGGACAAGTTGTATATTTTAATGGCACCATTTAATTTATCATGTCTTGTATTTGAAAATATACCAGATTTGTATAGGTTTTATTTTGTTTTGCTACTTTTACTTTTTATTTATTTGCATCGCCAACTTTTTAAAATTGCAGAATGAACTGTTTTTTTTTTGGGGGGGGGGGAGGCACAAGTTGACTAAAAAATATGTTTCATTTTTTTCCATTATGACATACACCACACATGAAAATTATTTTTATATTTTAATATAGTTCAGATATTTTCGGACGCAGTAATACCTAATATTTTTATTTGTAAAATTCGGAAGCACGGACAGAAAACTCATGGAAGCACTCCACAGTGCTTCTAATCTGTACCTCCGTTCCGCACCGCATCTTCCGGACTGTGGACCTATTCAAGTGAATGGGTCCATGATGCGGGGTGCACACGGCCGGTGTCTGTGTATTGCGCACCGCAGCAAGGGCCCGGCTGGCACGTGGTCGTGTGCATGAGCCCTGAGGCCTCTTTCACATAAATGATACAGATTGTGTGAGGATCTGTTCAGGGAAAAAACTGATGGTTTTGCAGGGAAGTCTGGTCAGTTTTGTCTGCGACTGCGTTTATTTCATGAGGGTGCAAATCAGTTTTTGATACGTTTTTCACACACATGAAAAAAAAACTGAAGAATTACAATCTACATCTCCTAGCATCCATCAGTGAAAAGCTGATAGCAATTCATTTTTCACGCAAGCCCCATTCACATCTACGGAACCAGGGCTGCATAAAAAACGCACAATATAGAACAGGTTGCGAATTTTCCTGAACGCAGAAATGATGTGTGAAAAACAATGTTCATGTACACAGAAGAGGCCTTATACAGCCGGCACCCCCCACATATGGAGCAGGCTCACCACAGCAGCCACCCATTTTGCAGGTATTGTAAATGCGGTGGATTGGCTGCACAAAATAATAGATAATCTGCAGCATTTATGTCATGTGTGGACCTACCCCCAAGGGGCTGTGCACAGTTGTCCTGATTCTGCCCTTCCATCGAAATACAGTGGTATTTTTCTGTCAGAAAGCCGGCATTTATGCGGTGTCCCACTACGCCAGAAGTCTGTTCCTCTGCCGGAGCAGAATGTAGATGTGAACCTAACCTTATTTTCAAGTGTTCATCTAAACAATGGGCTCTAATAGGGTTTATTCAGTATTAGAAAAGCATGGTTATTCAGTGACACCCCTGTCCATGGGTTGTGTCCAGTACTGCGGCTCCACTGAAGTGAGCTGCAATACCACACAAAACCTGTCTATAGGTGTGGTGCTGTTTTTAGAAGAAAGCAGCCATGTTTTTCTGACTTTGTCAGAGGGGCACAACTTTGTTTAAAGAGATTACTCGACCTCAAAAAATCCTAGCTGTTCCAACACTGAGGCCCCAGGTCCTGCTATACATGAGGTGACAACATCCTGGCAATTAACAGCCTCCATCACCACTGAGGCAAGTGATTGGGAACTGCGGCCCTGCAAACGGAGGGGCTTTCAAAAGATGTTTTTACTGAAAAACTGTTTACTGGATGTCACCATTTTCTGTCTTTTCATGTTGGACAACCCTTTTAAAAGGGGTTGTCTCATCATAGATAATGGGAGGATAAGCCCCCATTGTCGAATAGGTGCGGATCCCACCGCTGGCAGTGGCACCCGCACCTATATCGAGAACTGCGCCCGAAAGTGGTGGAGAGCACACTGCACATGCGCAGCAGCCCTCCATTCATTTTCTATGGGGCCGCTCAAAATAGCCGAGCATTTCCACTGGGCCCATAGAAGTGAATGGGAGCGGTGGCCAGTCATGTGCGGTGTTCTCCCATTCACTTCTATGGGGAGCCGAGTACTCCGGTCCGGCCACCACCTTGCGGGGCTCTGTTCACAATATAGGTGCGGGTACCAACAGTGGGACCTGCACCTATAAAGACAATGGGGGCATATCCTAGCGATATGCCCCCATAGTCTGAGATGAGACAACCCCTTTAAGGTAGTATTCTCTACCCCAAATAAATATGCGACTTCAGGTAAAAGTTTTTCCAGAACATAAATACCAATGTCAAATCGGCAGGCCCCCGACTCCTGAAACTCCTGCTGATCGGCTGTTTTCACCAGTTCTGGTACCGGAACTACACAGCTGTATACACTGTTACTGTAGCTCTGCTCCCATTTACAAACAGAAAATCAGTGGGGTGACGAGAGTAGGAACACCCACCGATCCGATAGTGATGCCCTAGCCTTAAGAAAGGTCATCAAGAAGCAAGTTCTGAGAAACGCCTTTAAATTTCACATACCGATATGAAATGTACTCACTTATTGTCAGCTGTAAGGTCACACTGGAGGCCTGAGGGCTGGTGGCTAAACCGTACTAGAGGACAGCGTGCGTTTAGAATTTTTTGTACTTCATTACATCCAGGGCCAAAACTGTCTATACATTCACCAACGACGGACAGGATCTTCTGCTGTGCCGTTCTCCCTGAGGAAACCCGCCTCATCCAGAACTCTGCAGAATAAGAGCTCGGAGTCTGTGGAGGCAAGAATAACAATCATCGTTATATGTCTGTGTACCTTTAGTTATGTTAAAGGAGCTAAAAAGCATAGCTGTGGACAAACGGGGGGCTCTTTCTGGGAAAAGGTATTAGTTATTGTAAATGTGGACAATGCACTTAAAGGGGTTATCCCATAACTGATGTAAAAAAAAAAAATCAGACATTATATAGTACATGACCACCTATTTCTAACAAAGCTAGAACCAGCCCTGTACCTCACATGGATCCAGAGGTCTCCACATTCATTTGCTCTGCTAGATTTATATCAAGCTGACAGATTAGGGGGCATGTCCTTTCTGCTGCAGCTAGGGGATAATTGAAGGAAAAACTGAACATATATGTCAACCTCAGTGAGGTGGACAGAGAAATAAAAAAAAAAAAAGAAAACAGCAGGAGGCGCTATACAGAGACAGGTTATTGAATAACTCAGGGGCTATACTAAATTTTAAATTACATGCAATTACAAAAATATTCACATCTAG
Organism: Rhinella marina; assembly: GCA_900303285.1. NCBI lineage: Eukaryota > Metazoa > Chordata > Amphibia > Anura > Bufonidae > Rhinella > Rhinella marina. The sequence goes on from ONZH01007540.1 coordinate 71,692, forward strand.
GTGGTGGTTTCAAAACTATAAAATATTTTTCATGGGACATGACCTTTAATTTACTTACGTTGCCGAGGATTTCCTACAAAGTGAAACCACATGTAGACTCATCTGCACAATCATGATGGAGATCACGACATTTGCTCACAGTCAGGTTTTGCACATATAAAGCTTTAACAGAAATGCGCTCAAACTGTGATAATAAGTTACGACTAAAACTGCTGGTGGAGCCATGGAGGTCTCCTGACTGTCCCCCCAAAATCAGATGGTGAGAGAAATAAGGATTGGGCAGCTGGATTTCAAATACCCGATTCTTTCTCAAGAAGAAGCCACTGATAGAGATGTCCGGCAGCAGCTTTCTTCCTCCTCATTCAGAATACATACATCCTGTGCCGAGCTGAGCCTGCATGTGTATGGGAGAGGAAGGTCAAGAGATACAACTGTCTGCCAGCGGTTATCTGATGTGTATGGCTGGCCACAGCAACGAAAATAACATGGCTTAGAGAGGACCTGACACCACAAAATGCAATGTAATCTGCAGGCAGCCTGTTATAGAGCAGGAGGAGCTGAGCGGATCGATATATATTTTTGTGGGAAATGATTCAGTAAAACCTGTAATTTATACATTTACTTCACTTCCTGCGAACAGCTATCGGTACAGGAGGGAAGGGTTAACAGTGACTGACAGCTATCTCTGTATGCTCAATCTATCAATCACTGATAACACCTCCCCTTGTACCCATAGCTGTTCACGGGAGGTAGAAAAAGCAAAGATATAAATGTATAAATTACAGGTTTCACTGAATCATTTCCCAAAAAAACATATCAATGTGCTCGGCTTCTCCTGCTCTATAACATGCTGCTTTCAGATTGCGCTGCATTTTGTGATGACAGGTCTTCTTTAAGGTGGATTTACATGTGCTAAGGAGCAGCCGATTATTGGGAAGGAAGTGCTCTTTACTGACAGTCGGCTGCTCGCTCAGTGGGGGGTAAAGATCTGGATTTACACGCAGCGATCACCTCCACAGTATGAGGACAAGAGCCCGCTATCGCTCGTGCTCATACAGATTCATTGTTTCTGGGCAGCAGATCGCTGTTTAGACGGCACTATCTGCTGCCCAGAGACGATAACTGGTGTGCATGCACGAACAACAGGATCACCCGATAAATGAGCGTTTCGCTTGTTCCTCAGGTGATCGGCAACACATTTAGATGGGCAGATTGTTGGGAACCAGTGTTCGCAGGAATGTTCATCTCGTATAATCTGCCGATTATATGCATGTGTAAATCCACCATTATACTACATTAAAGGGAGTCTGTCACCACTATATGACCATATACAGCGCCTACATGGCTCTGTACCACACCTGCACATGGATGAAATGTTACCTTTGTTATTTTCTTTAGACTTGCAGATGCAGGAAAAACTCAGTTTAATTCATATGCAAATAAGTACTGGCAAGTGCCCAGGGGCGGGGTTCAGTGTGTAGGAGCCCAGGCTGCTCTGCCTTCTTTCATGGTTACTTCTCTTACGTTGCCCGCCCTCCTATTTCCTTGTGTCATACAAGAAGGGCGAGGAGTAACCATGAAAGAAGGCAGAGCAGCCTGGGCTCCTACACACTGAGCCCCGCCCCTGGGCACTTGCGAGTGCTCATTTGCATATGAATTAAACTGAGTTTTTCCTGCATCTGCAAGTCTAAATAACAAAGGTACCATTACATTCATGTGAAGGTGTGCTACAGAGCCATGTAAGCGCTGTATATGGTCATATAGTGGCGACAGACTCCCTTTAAGACATTAAAGGGAATTTGTCATAAAAAAATGACCCATTGTTTAAATCAAGTTTTTATGTTAAACATGTCTTTGTAATGTTTGGCGATGTTTTTTCTAATTTTCCATGTTCCTATCTATATTTTAAAATCATCTTAAAATCTTGCAGTTTTCCTTCTGGCCACTAGGCTATAATCTCAGCTGAGATATCCTGTTTGTCAGTGTGTCAGCTGTAAAGTAATGCTGCTACCGTAAACAGTGTAATTGGAGACCAACTCACATCACAGACAATAGAATCTCCCTGTAGAATAAACAAAAACTTCAAAGGAAAAAGCCTCTCAATGCATTCTCAATAGGACTGGAGCTGTCTATTGCTGCCTATGGTCCATGGGGCTTGCTGTAAAGCATATCACTAAATGCTGTTTAGAACAGCTCAGCCAAGATGGCAGCCCCCGTAAGTCAAGTAGAATTGTTTCAAACTTTCCAACAAAAGTACACCTATGTGCACATTTGCTTCTACGGGCAAAGACTCTTATTTTTCCAAAAAGAAATTCACATCTCCACATTCTTATACCCAGACCTCAGAGAATAATTAAAGGAGTTGTGCCAAGTTTTCAAGTTATCCCCTATGCACAGGATACGGCATCATTAACCTGTGGGAGTCCAATGATTCTCCCAAAAACGGGGCCCCATTTCCCCATCCTGATGGAGCAGCAGGCCTAGCGTGCACCCTGCCCCATTCACTCTCTATTGGACTGCATCAATTGGGGATAACTTGAAAAGCTGGCACAACCCCTTTAAGTCCGCAGTCTTACCTTTCCTGTTTTATATCCTTTTATATCCTCCAGATTTAAGAACAAGTCCAAATCACAGCCCATTTTGCCAAAAGAATTTACACTGGACCCGTAGAGATGTACGGTCGCTTCTGGGAAGTAGGCGGTGGCAATGTCACTGATCAAAGAGCTGACCAAGTAGCGGAGTCTGATGCTTTCCTCTGTTAGCTGGAGCTCGTCTAGGAGCATATGTGCCTGGTCTTCTATCTGATGGGACAATATTAAGAAAAGTTAGAATAAAACAAACAGTTCTATGAGTGTACGGAGCGGCAGGGCCGTCTACAGAGATGTCAGGCTTCGTGTACACTGCATCTCTGCTCTACATATGGTGTATACACAGAGAAAAGCTCCCGGCATATACATCACCTATACGTTCACTCCGTGGAGGCCACACAACTGCCCTTTTTTGCCTGCATTAGTGTGTTAAATGTCTGATCACCTGCAGTAAAGTGATCTGTACAGACCAAGAAGTGGCGCCTATTATTATTCTAGGGGCCAGTGTGAAAACTGCAGGATTTAATATTTTTCTATTTTTTTAAATGTAGATATTGACATGGAAAATTAAAAACATCAAACATTTATTTTTAAATATGTTAAACATAAAAACAAGATTTAAAGAATAGGTCATTTCCTGATGACACATTCTCTTTATAAAAAGGTAAGGAAATGAAACACCTAAGAACTGTGCTCAAATGGCATCTGTCAGCAGTTTTGTACCTATGACACTGGCTGACCTGTTACATGTGCGCTTGGCAGCTGAAGACATATGTGTTGGTCCCATGTTCGTATGTGCCCGCACTGCTGAGAAATATGATATTTTAATATATGCAAATGAGCCTCTAGGAGCAACAGGGGCGTTGTCGTTACACCTAGAGGCTCTGCTTTGTCTGCAACAGCTGCGCCCTCTTCTCTTTGACAGTGAAAACATCATCACGTCTGCTGTGAACGTGGCAGTTGCAGAGAGAGCAGAGCCTCTAGGTGTAATGGTAACGCCCCCGTGGCTCCTAGAGGTTCATTTGCATATATTAAAACATAATTTCTCTCAGCAATGTGGGCACATATGAACATAGGACCAACACAGATGCTTTCAGCTGCCAAGTGCACATGTAACAGGTCAGCCCGTGTCATAGGGACAAGTCTGCTGACAGATGCCCTTTAACTCTTGGTTATAGAAACATCTGCAGATTGTGTTCATACTCCCTCCCCCTCCCCATGGACCGCTTGGTCTTATGAACACAGAATAAGGGTCAGCATTTTTAACTTACGCTCTCGGCGACACATAATTTCTGGATTAAATTGTTCATGGGGATAGAGGACTGTGGCCAGCATTTTGGGAATTGCTGCCCCACTTCAGTAGTCTTGACTCTGATATATCGCGATTTATATGGTACTACAAATAAATCCTCATCGCTTGGGATTTTCGTTCCCGACAGGAGTGATTCTACGCTTTGTAGATCCACAAACTCCACAACGGCATGAGTGCCCTAGAAGAAAGGAGAAAACAAAAAGATGGCGCTATGAGAATAGTATCAAGAATCTGTACAAGACACTTACATGTAACACTCCATGGCACGTAAATTGTCATGTCACGTCTGTAACCATAAAACAGACTCTAAGGAAGGTAAAGGGTTTCTCCAGTCTTATGTAAATAACGCTTAATGGGAACCCGTCCTAATCTTTATTCTGTCTGCACGGAGAATATCCCGCAGTAGTGACAGACACTCTGATCTCATGAGCTAATATATTAAAGGGGACTTCCGTGAATATTCAGTCCATCAGGAAGGGACTGCAGCACTTGGGCGAGTGCTGCGGCCCTGTCTTTGTATGCCAAGAACAGCGCCAGACATTGTATAGTGGCAATGCTTGGTATTGCAGTATTGTATCCCATTCATCTGAAAGGGACTGAGCCCACACAAGGGCCATGTGATTGATGGACTGAGGAGAAGCCGCTGAGTCCTGCAGCCCCATTTTGCGGTCCGCAAAACACGTATCACAGCAGTGTGCATGCTGCCATTGTTTTTAAAACTCCTCTAGCAATGTCTAGAAAATCTGCTCAGGACTTACAAAACGAGGCCACCAAAAAAATAAAAGGCGACAGCCATTAGTGGTGGCCACTAATGGGTTAAACTGGATGAGTTTAAAGGGGTATTCGCTAGGATATGCCCCCTTTGTCTGACAGGTGTGGGTTACACCTCTAGGACCCGCACCTACAATAGAAGTCTATGGGCTGCAAAACGGATCCAATATACAGCCCATAGACTTCGATTAGGATGGAATGAATAACGGAATGCCTCTAAAGGCATTCCGTCATAGAACTGCGTTATGGTTCGTGGTAACGGAGTCCATAACGCAATTCACGTTTTACCAGTAAACGAATCGCAAACAAATTTCATAACCGGGAATTCGCTCATCTCTAGTTATTACGGTTCTATGAATACTTAATACATGTACATTTTTTTAAATGGATTCAATGTAGGTGCAAGAAATGTATTTCACTCTAAAATCATTTCTTGTGGAGCTTTTTTTTTTTATTATCCCATTAAAGAGGAAATGTCAGCAGGAACAACCCCATTAAACCAGGCATGCTGACTGGCAGGTTTAATTACCCAAATCAGTTGCACAGTTCCTGAGTAGAGTTCAGCGAACGTACTCGTAACGAGCACTGTAGAGCTCAGATCCCCTGCGCTTGAATGGGCGCATCCATCCGGATCCGTCCTCATCACCCGACTGTAAGTCAGTGGGGACGGATCTGGATGCCTGCGGCCATGTGAGCGCAGGGGATCGAAGCAGTACAGTGCTTGTTACCAGCACGTTCGCTCAACTCTATTCCTGAGCTATACTAATTTAAATCAAGAAGCTAATTGGGGCTTCAGTGCACCGAGGGGTGGGCCATGCCCCGCTTCCCTTGATGGACGGGCATCATTATTGTGCTCCTGCCTGGCCCTGTCATCCCCTGTGTGCACCGCAATACCATACTATGCTGAACAATGGTACCTAAGCGGGATAGCAGGGCAGACATGAGCACAATGATGATGCCTGGCCTTGTCATGGGAAGGAGCATGGGTTAGTTGGGAAAGCTGATGAGCTGTGGTGCACTGAGGGGCTAGGGACGACCCTTCAGTGCACTGAAGCACTAATTAGCATATTGATTAAAGCAGATTTCTCTTGAGTGAGAAATACTTGAGCATACTTCTGTATCTATGAGAGAGCTCCTCTGCATAAGCGCTAACATCAAGCCCAAATGCAATGTGAACAGGAAGCACTCGGGGCCCGATCCAGCTCCCCACAATAACTGCCAATAGAACTGACTAGAGAGGCTGTATCGGCAGCGGTCAGCTGAGCGCCGGGCCGCAATCAGTATAAAAAGGGCTCGTCTTCATGATTCCATATAGCCTTCCTTACTATGAGGCTACAGTACAGGAAGACGACGCCAATACTTACGTTACTGTCAAAGAAGTAGTGACTGGCCACCTCTCCATACTGGGACAGATACTTCAGAAACTTGTTCTCATTGATCCTGGCCGGGCAGCCGATCAGTACCGAATGCCTGGCCTGCTCGTGCCGCACGCTCTGCACATCCGTGAAGTTGTTCCTCGTGACATGATGCTGATCTGTGAAGGATATAAAGGACGGTCAGACGTCTAAACCGGGCTCTTCTGTATATAGTAATACAAGGATCCATGGGAGTAAGGCCTCATGCCGTTGCTCGGCCGTTCCGTGCATTGGGGGAACGCACTTTTGGTCCTCAATGCACGGGCATTATCCATGCGGCTGGTGCAACGGATCCAGACCAATCAACTTGAATGGGTCCGAGATCCGTCCGCACCACAAAAAAATAGAACACATTGTATTTTTTGGCAGTGTGGAGGCACTTGGTGCTACACGGCACCTTCTGAATTCCGGACCGATTCAAGTGAATGGGCCAGTGCTGTTCCGTCGGGATCCACTGTTTGCGACCAACATGGGCACAACTGGGCAACGGCCGTGTGCATGAGGCCCAAGTGTCAAAAAATGGGTCAAATCAGAAGGAAAGCGTCACAGAGGAATAAAAATACTTCTATCCAGGGACTAAAACCTTGGTCGCCTGGTTAGGCCTCACGCACGTGGCCCCGGTACAGAACAGTGGGGCGCGGATACGTAATAGGTCACCCAAAGAAGTGGGACAACACTGAGCCTCGTATTTCATACAGGGGGCCCCTCCGATGGTTCCGAAATAAATACTGCACACTGCATCGCAGAGAGAACATGGAGCGGTACAGAGGCACGTGAACACGTAGGTGCGGTACAGACCCCCACTGTGATGCAGCTGCCGCAGAGAGGAGGAGGCGAGGGGGCTGTGCCCGCTGCGCCACCAATACAAATCTAGACTGCGGGTGCCGGCCAAATCACATACCTGGCATCCGGTCTCAATGACAGGAAGCGGCGATCCTGAGGCACCTGAGGGGTTAATGGCGCGATCCCTGTCATTTGTATTAAGGGGTTAATTACATGCAATTGCGGCGCAGTGCGCTACCCTGAAGATAGGCCATCTATAGAAAAATCGTGGACAAATCTCTTAAAGGGGCTGTCTGCTTTCAGTAATAAACTGGCCACCGCTGGGGAACAGTCTGCAATAAAGAAGCGAGCTGTACTGACCTAGTGGATAAAGCGCCACCGCTCCGCTCCACCCGGTTACTCGTCCGGAGATGTCACACCAACAGCATGTGACTGCTGCAGCCAATCACTGGTTCAGCGATCATACTACTGAGGCCAGTGACTGGCTGCAGCGGTGTGTGGAGAATATGGCGACGTCACTGCTGTAGCCAATAAGATGGCGCTGAAACGGGGGATGGCATAGTATACAGCACGTATAGATGAAGCCATGACCTTCAGCTGTACAAGTCGTGCGTCAGAGATCTGCATTGCAAACCTACGGCAGTCCATGGTACAGCGCAGTCGTCAGCAGCACGGCAGCGGCATTTATGGGCACCCTCACTGAAAATAGCAGCTGAGATGCCACAGTCTCTCGATGCAGCACATATTTTTAGTAAATACTTGTAAAATATCAATCTTTTTTTCCCCTCAGAACTGCGCACCTCCATTATTCCTCCTGGAAATGTATTACATTATATTGGCAAGCGTGAATTACTGTTCTCTTTCTCAATGGGTCATGCCCCTACACATCAAACATTGCTGACAGAGTTTTAATGTGTTACTCCTTTTCCAGCAGGAATAACAGAGGAATACTAAGAAAAGGTACTTCAGGACAGATTCAGGATCCCGGGAAAGCTGGGTGAAGACTTACAGAGGGGCTGTATCACCCAACTGGTGAGGAGCAAATAACGCGCAATACAGCCAGCTGGTGGCGCTATGGAGCTGCAGACCACATGGGGGTCTACAAGTCCCAGCAGTCTCTATCCACTATACGTACAGCGCCGATACAGACATTAAAGCTTTGACCCCAGGTCTCCTCTACCATTGCGACCACACGTGGGTCACCATAGCAGTGACCTCCACACAGCAGCGGGGAGGCCGGCAGCACACCACACCGTGACGGAGGCCTCACCTGTAGTCTCCGCCGCCAGAGGCCGCTGCTTCTTCCCCGCCGTGGTGCTCAGGGCCCGGCCGGTAGCCCTAAGCACAGAATTCAACCTGATGCAGTTCACCATGACACTGCCGGGCATTGACTTCCGCGCACGCGTGAGAACTCACCTACGGCTCGCCAAAAGGCTCAAAACACTTCAGAAATGTGCGATGCGCGTTGGATAAAGAGAAAGTGAGAGATTTTGGTACGTTACAGCTGATAGATGAATAGAGAAACAACGGACAGGACCCTATGTTTATATAGGAGAAGTTATTTTATGTATGGCAGGGTTACTAAGCTTAGAAACTTTCAGGAAGGACCAGCAGGGAGAGTCTTCAAGGGCATGTTCACCCAGAGAAATGTTTGTGTCTGAAAACTCCACCATGGAATCTGTGCCAGAAATTCATGGCTGACCCTTCAGAAAAACAAATACCATCCCAGTTTACTCAGATAAAAAGGGATGTGGTTTGGACGTGCCTTGAAACTTGACAGCAATGGTTTGATGATATTTTGAGTTTTGTGACTTTTTTTTTTTTAATAAAAGTAATTTTTTCCTGTCATTTTCAAAAATAAAATGTGGCCAATACAGATTGTTGTATGTTATGGTCCCCTTGTGGGACTATTAAGTGGTAATAAAAGTAAAAAAAATCATTTATTAAATAAAAAAAATTCCAGTTAAAATAAAAATACGTTTTTCAATGTTTGGTATTAAGAAAATATATGTTTGGTATTAAGAAAATGAAAATATGTAAATATTACTTTATTATAAATATATTTCCAAATACCTTTCATTAGTTATAAAAGCTCGTTTTGCTGCTCATCAGCCACATCTGCTCATGAATTCAATTCCAACAGAGATTCAGCTAAAGATCTTATCATCTGTATTCAGGATCATAATCCCTGACAAGCAGAGCAGAGAGGAGGATGAGGCAGCTCTTTAGCTCAGTGTTGTGAAGTAACTTGTCCTCCTGTGTGATTAGGACAGGTTTTGTGTGTACTAATAGGACAGCGACCATTTTGTTTCTCCTAATAATTGCTCCCCCGACAAAACGAGCCATTATAACTAATGAAAGGTATTTGGAAATATATTTATAATGAAGTAATATTTAAGTATTTTCATTTTCTTAATTCCCGGAGAACCCCTTTAATAACCCATGATGTAAATATGATGTAAATTATCCCCTACAGTGAACGCCGTAAAAAAAAAAAAAATGACAGAATTGCTAATTTATACTTTGCCACTGAAAAAAACTTAATAACAAGCGATCAAAAAGTATAATTTACCCCAAAATGATATCAATGAAAACTACAAGTCGTCCCACAAAAATCAAGCCCTCACACAACTCCATAGAAAGAAAAGTTATGGTTCTTGGGAAGCAGCGATGCAAAAAGATTTTATTCCTTTTTTTTTTTTTTTTGGAAAAAAAAGGGATTTTATTGCACAAAAGTAGTAAAACTGAAAAAAAAAAACTATATGTATTTGGTATCATTGTAATCGTACTGACCCAGAAAATAAAGATATTATGTTATTTATACTGAAAAATAAACACTGTAATATTTATAGCATAAAAACCCCATCTCCCTCCCAGAAAGAGTTAATAAAAGTTAATCAGAAAGTTATGTATACCCCACAATGGCACCATTAGAAAACTACAACTTGGTTCGCAAAAATCAATCCCTGATTATATAGACGGAAAAATAAAAACGTTATAGCTCTTGGAACGCGACAATGAAAAAAGGAAGAAAAACGCTGGTCACTAAGGGGTTAAGAAATGTTACACACACACACACACACACACACACACACACTCTCATCGAATGCAACTTTATATGTGTGTGTAAGTCATTAAAATATTAGAATGAAATGATACATTTTTGAGTAAAACTGTACAATTGAATGGAGGCTCTAGGACTATGTTGGGCCGGCTGTAGCCTGGATACAAGATGAGATACGGTTGGGCATGGTGGTATAAATGTCCATGTGGTAACTTGTTGCAGATTTGTCCACAGATGTTACAGCTGGGTCTGTAGAACCTGCACAGCTCTAGGTTGCCAGAGCTGGCATTCCAGTTGGTCCCATAAATGCTCCATTGGCGATAAGTCTGGAGATCAGGCAGTCAAGAAAGTGTTTTAATCTGATGGAGACAATCCTGGGAAACCCTTGCTGTGTGTGGACGAGCATTATCCTGCTGATGAATGCCAGTTGGAAGTCCTGCCATGAGAGGCAACACTTGTGGTCTCAGTTTATCCTGCACTTATATAAAATGGATCTGTTACTGTCCCTCATATCACTACTAGGGGTGACCGACTGCCGTATCGATGTCCCCGCATATCATCACACCAGCTGTTGGGGCAGTGTGCCACTCCACAGCAAAGGCAGGATTAAAGTGCTCACCACAAGGCCGCCATACTGAAAGCTGACTGTTGTGGGATCTTAAACAGAATCTGGAATCATTGCTGAAGACGGTATGGTTCTGGTCCACTGCAGTCCAGGTTTCTCATTCATAACACCTCAGCAAATGAACGGCAGCTGTCTGTTATTGGCAGGTCACAATGGGCATTAGTGTTGAGCCAATTGAAATTGACAAAGTGGAATCCAAATTTAAGGAAAATTTTGATTTCTCAGGAAACCGAATTTCCTCGCGCTTCGTGATAACAAATTTCGATTTTTTCTAAATTGGCTGCTGCACATGTGAAAGTAAGAAGCCCAGGAATGAGGGATCACCCATAATGCCGTGCAGCCAGCCAATTTGCAGCAAGACAGCGCCTGTGATGTCACAGCCCTATAAAAAAGTCTCCCCCTGCCCGGTCTCCGCTATTTTACCGTGAACTTAGTGCAGGCAGAGATGTTTCAGGCTCTAGGGACAGTGATCAGGAAAAATTTTTTTCACAAAAGTTACTCAGAGAAAGATTATTTATAGTGTAGGGCAGGGGTCAGCAACCTCCAGCACTCCAGATGTTGTGAAACTACAATTCCCACCATGCATAATTACTCTGCTCTTCTCCAAACTCCCATAGAAATGAATGAAGCATTCTGGGAATTGTAGTTTCACAACAGCTGGAGTGCCGAAGGTTGCTGATCCCTGGTGTAGGGAAAGGATAGGGAGGCATTATCTACACTGTAGGGAAAGAGCAGGGACCAATAGGGGAGTGTACAAGGTAATAGGAGCAATTCTATTACACCTTGCTGCACTAACTGGGGATACAAAGGGATCTATTACTACAGATTTTAGGTTGTTTACATTCTTTGATTAATTCCAGTAATCCTTGCTTCTGTTATTGGAGTGAAATTGCGGCCTGTTACTACTGATTTTGGGCGGTTCAGGTTCTTTTATACATAAGTAAATCTGTTAATCCCTAATTGTGTAATTGAGGTGAAATTGCAGCCTGATACTACAGATTTTAGTGTGCTCAGGTTCTCATATATAAGTACATCCATTCATCCTTGTTTTGGGGGTGAAATTATGCCCTGACACTACTGCTAATTTACATTTGCAGTTACTGTTACAGTAGGTCTGACAGACAGGTGACCTGGCCCTTTAAGGGACCGGGCAGTGGCAGAAACATTTCTGGAGCTGGCAGAAGTATCAGCAGAAGAAGGGGGGGGGGGGTAACAGCAGTCATAGCGACAGGCCAGAGCTTCCTCTGTCATCCAGTGGTCGTGTTTTGACCAGTAACCCACCTTGAATGATTGTCTCGGTCTTCTGCCTCATCTCAGCTGACATCTGACACCATGCTTAGTTGGTATGGCCCAGGAACAAGCTCTGTGCCCTCACCTGTCCTCAACCTGCCTCTGTCATTTTCTGTTCCTTCTGCTTGGGAAGTATTGTATACTATTGGCTCTGCTCCACTTTTCAGCGAGGGCGAGTTTATTGAGGACAGTCAGCAGCTACTGTCCAGCCAAGATGTGGAGGAGAAATCTGCTACTTCCTCCGGTGGGCGGGCAAGTAGCGATGATGAGAGCGTGGGAGCAGGTGTTGCTAGTGGTCATGCACGTGGCCCTGAGACTGGTGAGGGTGACATCAATGATGTGCAGACAGTAGTGGATGATAATGTGGCCTATCGCACGTGGGAGCTGGGTGAAGAGGGGGCTTCATCATCATCATCATCATCATCATCAGGGGTGGCAGCAGTGTAAGGTCTGGAGCCAAATGTGCCCAGGGTAGGCCGTCTGCTAGTCAGGAGCCTACCTGTCTGGAAACAACTAGCGGTGCACAGGCTCAAAGAGGCAGCAGGCAGTGGTGGGGGGAAAATACTCGGCGGTGTTGGAATTTTTTTGGGCCATGTGTAGAATCTGTGGGCAGAAGGTGAAGCGTGGCTAGGATACGAATGTTGGCACCATGGCCCTGCATCAACATATGCAGTGTCTCCATAAAATGGCCTGGGAAAACCATGTTGTACAGCCTGACGCAGCAACTGCTTCATCACCCAGTGGCCCGCACCCCTTCTCCTGCAGTCAAGGCTCCACCACCTCAGCAGAAGGGAGCTGTGTTCCCTTCCCATCATCTACTGCTCCTGATGCTCCTCCTACTCCTCGTCACTCATTTCGCCAGCAAGGTGGAGAGTCCCAAGGCGCCATTACTTCTCCAAAAAGGCTGTATCAGCCCTACACACGTATCTTTAACAGAAGGTGGGACACTCCTTGAGTCTGTCAATGTCTGCTAAAGTTCACGGCTTCGCCGACATGTGGAGCTGTTACCTCCGGATAAATGTGTTTCCTACCCAGCCACACCAACAAACTGGCCAGGTGCCTCCGCGTTCTCAATCTGTGAGTCCTGCGCCAATGTGCTCCTCTCCCTCTTCATCTTGTAAGTGGCTTGTATTAACTTTCACTATATGATAAATGACATTTACTGAAGTGAGACAACCCTTTCCGGGTTTTCAGAGATTTAAATACTGATGACCAATCCTCTGAATACCCCCACTGATCAGCTGTTTGAGAAGGCACCGGCACGCCTGTGAGCTCCGCGGCCTTTTCCGTTCTCACCAAGCACAGCTCCGTACATTGTATAGTGGCTTTGCTTGGTCTCGCAGTTTGGCCCTTTACACTTCTATGGGGTTGAGCTGTGCCTAGGCCACGTGACCAATCAAAGTAACGTTACAATGCCTAGGGAAAGCAGCGAGAAGGCCAACGCGCTGCTGCAAGTGATGGGGGTCCCGGGTGTTGGATCCCAACCAATCTAGATACTGATGACCTATCAAGAGTATTTAATGGGGTTATCCCTTGACTAATTTAAAAAAATGAAAATCAGACATCATATAGTACATGACAGTCTTTTTCTACCAAAGCTAGAACCAGCCCTGTACCTCACATGGGTCCAGAGATCTCCACGTTCATTGCTCTGCTAGATTTATATCAAGCTGACAGCTCAAGGGGAGTGTCTTTTCTGCTGCAGCTACGGTGGGCGTGTCCATGCCCTCCCTATCACAGCTCAGGAGGCAGGTGAAGGATGAAACTGAGCATGTGTGGCCATCTCAGTGAACAGGTCAAAGAAAAATAAACTGCAGGTGGCGCTATACAGATACATTTCATTGAATAACTCAGTGATTACACTAAATTTTTAACTATATGCAATTACAAAATAATTCAGATCCAGGTGCTGGTTTGAAAACTGTAGAATATTTTTCGTGGGACAACCCCTTTAACTTTCGGAAAACCTTTTTAATGTCTGTAATGAGAAAATCCCCATAATGTAGATGAGTTTGATTCTGCGTCTTCTTCTAATCAGAAAATCTTCATCTACTTTGAAAGGAAGGAATCTTACATTTGTGAGAAGCTATCATTCCTCTTGAACTGTGCTTTTAGGAAACTTGCTGCCCTTAAAATATATACATTTTTCACCCTGTGAGACAGAAGTCATTGCCAAGAAAGGCAAAGCAAAACATCTGTTCCTTCCTTCTGGCCTTGCGGTTGTGATAGAGGTCTACAGATCATGCTGCTTGCATATTGCTTATTTCCTGCTGCTACTTTTTTATCTTTCTTTCTACATATAGCCCTGTAGTGTTGGCTTTTACGCTCAATCCTCAGGCATGGGAATATTTTTGGACTTGATACCTAAGGCAGGTATAATAAGGATATAAAAGTGGATAAACACGTGACTACACATTTATTAAATGGTAACCCTGCTCTAAATACAAATGCTCTGATTGCTAAATACGCTTCTACTAATAGAACTGCTGCCTTTATAAAGAGCAGCAAAATAATAAAGTAGTACCGGATGAGAAAAATCCATGCAGTTGCTTTTGCTGTTTTTTCCTGGCATACATTCTGCGGGGGTATTATGGCTGAAGGGAATTGTTCAAAGACATTTTAATTATTTTTTTTTAATTTAATGGACAGCTGGGCAGAAGTACGGATATCCTACAGCAGAATTACATTTTGTTTAATGTGCGGAAATGCTCCACTTTTCTATAATGACAGCAGTTTATCAGGATACCTGGGAAAAAGTACAGCTGATGGCTTAGATAAGAATTTTGTCGATGAGACACTGCACAGTTTATGTAACAGGGAGCCGGCGGTGCTCTCCCTCCTTGCTGGTCTCCCACTAGTATGTTGGAGCGATGACGTGGCTGCCGTCCTCGTCTCCATGGTGACCAGGGGGCGTGGAGGACCCGGCGGCGTGCGCTTCCCAGCACAACCGGCGTCCTCCCTCCCCTAGGCAGTGAGCAGGCGGGGCACGTCACGTGATTTACCTGTGGACCTATTTAAACAGGCAACCTGCTTGCCACAGGTTGCCTGCGATTGGTCTTCCTACCTTTACCAGCGTTTATATACTATTGCAACTTCTGTTTTGACCTCGGCGTGAACTTGACCTCGTCCTTGTATCTCCTCCTTGTACTACGTGACCTCTTGGCTCCTGACATCCGCTAGTATTTGACCTTGTCCTAGTGTAACCCCTTGTACTGACGGTACCTCCCGGCTTCTGACCTTGGCTTGTATTGAATCCGCTCTAGTGTTATCCCCTGGTATTGACGTGACCTTCTGGTTCTTGACCTCGGCTTGGTAATATTCTCGTGTCGGTGTGTTCTGTCTTTGTCTGTTGTTTTCTCCCGTTGTCCCCCTCCCTGTAAGCCCCAGCAAGTACGTAAGCTAGGAACCGCCGTCCAGTTGTGCACCGTCAGTTAGGAAGGACTGTGCAAGTAGGTAGGGACAGTGATGTAGGTTTGAACTCAGGGCTTCACTATTCCCTGATACATAACAGTTTCTTGACACAATACAATGCCTTAACTAAAACCGGTGTGTTAATGCAGTTATGGAAGTACAATATGTTCAATAAAACTGCACGCTATCTTGAGACAATATAGTACGTTAAATAAACTAGAATATTTATGCAGTCACTGCAATACAATGCTCTCACTAAAACTGGTGTATTAATGCAATTACTGCAATACAGTGTGTTCACTAAAACTGCATTGTATCATGCAAGACAGTGTTTGCAGCAGAATGTGTGCTGGAGGCAGGGGCGTTGCTAGGGTCTCAAAAGAGCCGGGGCCCAAGCCCCAATGCATATGGCCCAATTTTTTAAGTCGATCAACCACCCCCCCAACCCACCCTGCAAACACTAACACTGAAGACATTTTGCTGTACTTGCTATACAGTAGCACATACCTCACATCCAGTGCATCCCAGGTGATGTCTCCTCCTATGTAGATCTTCTCTGTCGTCATCTTCTCCATTCGGTCCGGACAACTTCTCTCAGCCGCCTTGTCTCTGCAGAGTGTGACACACAGACATCTTAGCTTCCTCAATTTTCTGTTCCACTAAATACTATCCTGAAGAAATATCAGTGCCCCCATAGTAATAGTGCTCCTCAAAGTCCCACCAATAGTAATCCCCTTCTAGAATGCCCTCATTAGTAATACTGCCCCCTACAGTGTCCCCAACAGTGATAGTGCTCCCCAAGAGTGCCCTCATTAGTAGAAGAGCCCACCAGTATTAATAATGCCCTTACAGAGCCCCCAGTAGAAATAACTTCCCCTATTGTTCCCCCCAGTGGTAATAAAGCTCCCTACAGACCCCTCAGTAGTAATAAGACCCCCCATAGTGCTTCTAGTACAAATAAGGCAGATCTATAAGTCCCTCCTATAGAGCCCCCAGTAGTACTAAGAACGCCTAATGTCCCCTCGATTTAAATTTCCCTCACAGTGCCCCCAGTATTTATAATGCCCTCTACTGTTATAATACTCACCCTGAAGTACCCCAGTATTTATATCACCCCCTACTGTTATAATGCTTGCCCTGAAGTGCCCCCAGTAGTAATAAGAACGCCTAATGTCCTGGATTTAAAATGCCCCCACAGTGCCCCCAGTATTTATATCGCCCTGTTATAATGCTCGCCCTGAAGCGCCCCCAGTATTTATAATGCTCACCCTGAAGTGCCCTTTGTAGTTATATTCCTCCGTTTACTGTCCTCAGAAATTATAATTCCTCAGCCCCTCCACCATACAGTTCCATGTAAATAACATTATTTCCATCCCTCCGCCATAGAGTCCCATGTAAATACCATCACACCATCCCTCCGATCCCCTCCTATACAGGGCTCCAGATGGCGACCAAAATAGTCGCCAATGCGACTTAGAATTTACAAATGGCGACAAGACTTTTTAGTGATGTCGCCATTTGTGCCTGGACCCGCCAAGGGTTGCAAGGCATTTACCAATACCATCAGTTAGAGAACATGACAGGAGCCGCTCTCAGCGCTGCCATGTTCTTTTCACCAGCACTATGGAGGAGGAGTCCCTCCCTCTCGCTCCACTGTGCTGCTGCCACCAATTGGGAGTTAGCAGGGAGGAGAAGGGGCTGTGGTCACTGCGCCACCAATGAATGTAAAGCACATTAGTTCAAGTATAGGAGGCAGCGGTATAACATACCTAGCCTCAATAACAGGGCAACATGGCAATTAACCCCTCAGGTGCGGCAAAAAAAACCAGGCTCAGAGGTCCCCCCTTAGCAATGCTCATAAAACTTGCCCCATATGCACTACTTTTCCCTGTCTAATCTAAGATATAAAGCTGAGTGTAAAGGGGCAGGCTGCTGTGAAGGTCAAATTTAAAGGGGTTTTCCGAGTTATATATATTGATGACCTATCCTCAGGATAGGTGATCAATATCAGATCGGCGAGGTCCGACACCTGGCACCCCCGCCGATCAGCTATTTGAAGAGAAGGTGCGCGCCGCATCAGCGCTGCCTCCTCTTGACTGTTTACATGCTGGCCGTAACGGGGGGAGTGGTGAGTAGGTGTAATTATACCTCACTGTCCCATTCATTTCTATGGGAAGAATCACTTCCATAGAAGTCTATGGAAGCGATTCTTTCCATAGAAATTAATGGGGCGGATAGGAGGATAGGTCATCAATATATATAACTCGGAAAAAAACCCTTTAAGGGGGTGGGCTGCTGTGGGGTGTCAGTGTTAAGGGGTGGGGGGCTATGGAGGTCACTGTTAAGGGGGCGGGGTGATGTAGACCTCACTGTTATAGTGGGTACTGTCGATATCTTTTAATGACACACACAAACATTAAATGAAATAGATTAAATATACCCCTGCGAAGCTGGGTCCTTCAGCTAGTCTGATATATATATATATATATATATATATATATATATATATATATATATATGTATATAATACTGAATATCGTTCTGGTCACTGATAGAGCATCTTTCCTCAAATCAGTTGCCAGACACATGGAGAAGAGATGCCCTGTCAGTGCTCACCAGACAGTCAGTGTAATAGTCAGGGAGAAGCAGTTTTACAGCAACTGTCCCTATGGAATACTTTTATTTAAAAAAGAGAATAATAGGCTAAAATAAAATAATTACTCGTCTCATCATTTCCTACCTGCTGCCATTCTGATGCTGCTCTTGTCCTCCCTACTCTCCGCTTGCAGCTCCAGGACTCGAAACATAGGAACTAACTTGAACTCAGGGAATCACTGTTGGAGGTCTTCACAGCTGTGGCCAGTGATTGGCTGAGTGTCCAGTCCAAGCCACTTCCTGTGTCCCAAGCTTGGGAGCAGGAAGTGGAGCGCCACATCAGATTAGCAGCAGCGGGGGATCGGTGAGATGAATAATGATTTTTTAAATTTTAAAATCATTATACCCTTTTTAGAAATTAAAACCCTTTTAAGCTACACATACTTACAGCATGATTCTTCACAGTGTCACCTAGTAGCAATGAGAACAAACCAGTATTGGGCCTTCTTTCTCTAAGGACCCTAGGGCAGCCACATGGTCTGCCTAGCATAGTATGTACAGTAGTGGCCAAAGGTTTTGAGACTGAGACAAATTTAGGTTTTCACAAAGTTTGCTGCTTCCATTTTTATCATGGCAATTTGCAAGAACTCTAGAAAAGTGGTCAGATGAATTGCAATTAATTGCAAAGTCATGCCTTGCCATGCAAATTAACTTAATCACAAAAATCGAATTTCAACAGCATTTTAACCCTGCCACAAAATGACCTGCTAACGTCCTCTCAGTGATCTTATTGTTTTTTCAGGAGAAAGTGTTAACAAGGACAAGGCAGCTGATAACACAATGTCATCCTGATTGAATTAGGAGACCAGCCTGGTTGCTTTAAAAGAGAGGTTGTGCTGGTGCTTGAAATAATTGTCTTCTTCCGTTAACCATGGTTACCTCCAAGGAAAGACTTGCAGTCATCATTGCATCAGAAGAGCTTCATGCACAAGGATATTGCTGCTTGTAAGATTGCACCTAAATCAACCATTTTTCGGATCATCAAGAACTTCAAGGAGGGAGGCTCAACTGCTGTGAAAAAAGATTCAAGGCACCCAAGAAAGTCCTGCAAGTGCCATGACCTCTACTAAAGAGGATTCAGTTATGGGATCAGGTCACCACCAGTGCAGAGCTTGCTTAGGAATGGCAGCGGGCAGGTATAAGTGCATCTACACAAACAATGAGGCAAAGGCTTTTGGAGAATGACCTGGTGTCAAAAAGGGCAGCAAAGAAGCCACTTCTCTACAAGAAAAACATCAAGGACAGATTTACATTCTGCAGGATGTACAGGGATTGCACTGCAGGGGTAAAGTTATTTCCTCTGATGAAGTCCTTTTCAGACTGGGACATCTGAAAAACTGATTGGAGAAGAAAAGGTGAGAGCCAACAGTAAAGCATCCTGAGACTATTCATGTGTGGGGTTGCGTCTCATCCAAGGGACTGGGCTCACTAACATTTTTGCTTAAGAACATCGCCATGATTAAAGAATGGCATCAAATATCCTTGAAGTGCAACTTTTTCCAATGATCCAGGAGGAGCAGTTTGGTGATGGACATTTTTTTTTTTTTTTTAAGTACCATATCATATGGCAAAAGTGATAACTAAGTGGTTTGGTGAACAGAATATTTAAAGTTTGTATGTATGGCCAGGAAACTCAATCTGAATTGAGAACCTATGGTCAGTTCTCAAAAAGCAGATGGACAAACAAAAACACAGAAACTGTGATAAACTCCAGGCACTGATTAGGCAAGAATAGGTTGGCATCAGTCAGGATTTGGCCCAGAAGGTGATATGAAGCATGCCAGGGTAATTTGCAGATGTCTTGAAAAAAAAGAAGGTCAACTCTGGAAATAATATTGAGTCTTTGTATAAACTTGATGTAGTTATCAATAAAAAACTACAAAAAATAATTGTACTTCTGTATACTACAAAAACATCTGACAAAAAGATCTAAAAACACTGAAACAGCAAACTTTATGAAAACCAAAATGTATGCTAGCCTGAAAACTTCAGGCCATGACTGTACAACCCTTGCACATTGTCCTGATCCTACAGTGGTCCCTCAAGTTACAATATTAATTGGTTCCAAGATGACCACTGTACGTTGAAACCAAAGCCCCAAATTGGTAATTGGTTCCAAAGCCCCAAAATGTCATCCAAGATAAGATTGTACCCTCCTTCTCTACACTTGGCTGTGGTATCGCAGCAGCACTGCATAAACTACAGCACAAATATGCAAAAATGAGTAAGTATATAGGATGCCGCGCACTCCCTTCCCCCGAACCAGTATAATTCCCCTGCTGAAAGTAAGTCGCAGATGCTTGTAACCAATTGTAACATACAGTGCCTTGCGAAAGTATTCGGCTCCCTGGAACTTTTCAACCTTTTGCCACATTTCAGGCTTCAAACAAAAAGATATAACATTTAAAATTTTTGGTGAAGAATCAACAAGAAGTGGGTCACAATTGTGAAGTGGAACGAAATTTATTGGATCATTTAAACATTTTTTGTAATAATAAAACTGAAAAGTTGGGCGTGCAAAATTATTCGGCCCATTTACATTCAGTTCAGTAAACTCACTCCAGAAGTTCATTGAGGATCTCTGAATGATCCAATGTTGTCCTAAATGACTGATGAAGATAAATAGAATCTACCTTTGTGTAATCAAGTCTCCGTATAAATGCACCTGCTCTGTGATAGTCTCAGGGTTCTGCATCATGAAGACCAAGGAACACACCAGGCAGGTCCGTGATACTGTTGTGGAGAAGTTTAAAGCCGGATTTGGATACCAAAAGATTTCCCAAGCTTTAAAGGGGTATTCCTATCTTAGACAATGGGGGCATATCGCTAGGATATGCCCCCATTGTCTTATAGGTGCGGGTCCCACTGCGGCGCGCTCCCATTCGTTTCTATTAGAGCAGCGGGGGGGGGGCAGCGCCTGGCGGTGGTCGGACCCCGGGGAACCCAGGGTCCTCCAGGCTCAGAGCTCCCCCGCTTCGTTCTCAATATAGGTGCGGGTCCCAGCAGTGCGACCCGCACCTATAAGACAATGGGGGCATATCCTAGCGATATGCCCCCATTGTCTAAGATGGGAATACCCCTTTAAACATCCCAAGGAGCACTGTGCAAGCGATCATATTGAAATGGAAGGAATATCAGACCACTGCAAACTCTACCAAGACCCGGCCGTCCCTCTAAACTTTCATCTCAGACAAGGAGAAGACTGATCAGAGATGCAGCCAAGAGGCCCATGATCACTCTGGATGAACTGCAGAGATCTACAGCTGAGGTGGGAGAGTCTGTCCATAGGACAACAATCAGTTCAACACTTCACAAATCTGGCCTTTATGGAAGAGTGGCAAGAAGAAAGCCATTTCTCAAAGATATCCATAAAAGTCTTGTTTACAGTTTGCCACAGGCCACCTGGGAGACACACCAAACATGTGGAAGAAGGTGCTCTGGTCAGATGAAACCAAAATCACACTTTTTGGAAACAATGCAAAACAATATGTTTGGCATAAAAGCAACACAACTCATCACCCTGAACACACCATCCCCACTGTCAAACATGGTGGTGGCAGCATCATGGTTTGGGCCTGCTTTTCATCAGCAGGGAAAGGGAAGATGGTTAAAATTGATGGGAAGATGGATGGAGCCAAATACAGGACCATTCTGGATGAAAACCTGTTGGAGTCTGCAAAAGACCTGACACTAGGATGGAGATTTATCTTCCAACAAGACAATGATCCCAAACATAAAGCAAAATCTACAATGGAATGGTTCAAAAATAAACGTATCCAGGTCTTAGAATGGCCAAGTCAAAGTCCAGACCTGAATCCAATTTAGAATATGTGGAAAGAGCTGAAAACTGCTGTTCACAAACGCTCTCCATCCAACCTCAAAGAGCCCGAGCTGTTTTGCAAGGAAGAATGGGCAAGAATTTCAGTCTCTAGATGTGCATCTGATAGAGACATACGCCAAGCGACTTGCAGCTGTAATCGCAGCAAAAGGTGGCGCAACAAAGTATTAATGCAAGGGGGCCGAATAATTTTGAACGCCCCACTTTTCAGTTTTCATTATTACAAAAAAAGTTTAAATGATCCAATAAATTTCGTTCCACTTCACAATTGTGACCCACGTGTTGTGGATTCTTCACCAAAAATGTAAAATGTTATATCTGTTTGTTTGAAGCCTGAAATGTGGCAAAAGGTTGAAAAGTTCCAGGGGGGCGAATACTTTCGCAAGGCACTATAAGTTACCTTGCTAGTGGATCTCACTCCATGGTGTCTATCTTCTTCTGTGTGCAGTATGGGGTTCGAGCTGGGTATGGTCTGGTTTCTAAGATGTGGATCGTGCCCCAGATGGTGGCGCAATACCATGCATACAAGTTATGCCTCGTGCTCTCAAGGAGGGGATAGTGACGTCACTATGCAAACTATGGATAGTTGTGAGTACCAAATGCGTTTCAGACAGTCACTATCCGATCCGCATCTTAGAAACCAGACCCATACCCAGCTCGATCCACATACTGCACACAGAGGAAGATAGACGCCTCGGAGCGAGAACCACTAGCATGGTAACTTATGTTACAATTGCTTACAAGCATCTGCGACTTACTTTCAACATGGGTATCATACTGGTTCGGGGGAAGGGAGTTTGCGGTATCCTACATACTTACTCAGATAACTAAGACAGATAAAAGAAGTAACTAATACAACTATTTTACCAGAGAAGTGGCATTGATTGGTTGGATTTTAGTCTGAGACATTGTATGTTGAGTCTAGTTTTACCTTATTATTGGGTGAGGAAAGACCATTGTATGTTGAAAATATTTTATCTTGAGGCTATTGTATCTTAAGGGGCACTGTACGGCCACAAAGTATCGGAAATGAAAAGGTGTGATATTAACTTCTAACACTAGGGGGCAGCAAAATACTGTCAGAGAAATGAGCTCTACAGTAAAATGGGTGTTGCTAATAAGGATTGAGAAAATGCAATTAGTGAAATAGTGAAATCTTTTCAGGTTATCAGACTCGTTCTCCTTGTAATAGATAATAATGCAGTTTAGAACTTTGCTTGCTGTTATGGATCATGAAAGAACAAGCAAATTCTATATTAAACTAATCATTGATACTGCTTGCATGTCACAGCTTCCTTTTTTTCCATGTCACCTATTCTTGCAATTGATATCTTTTAATAAATTCTCCCTCTACATCTGTCATTAATCTCTTATTTCATCTTTCAGTCACTTTCCAAGCAACCAATTTTCTCTTAACATGATATTAGCTGATTATAATGACTCATGCAATGAGATATATTAATTTTAATTTTTTTCCCCCTATCTAAAGGAGTTAATGTATACGCGCTATTATTTATGAGGTTCACTCTTTTGTATAATTTGAATGAGCGAAATTGAATAATTAGACAGTATGGGTGATTCCCATTCAAGTGGTCACCCCAAAGTAGACTTTTATGACATGTCAAACTCTTTCGAAAGCCTGTCATGCAACCCAATGCAACGAAAAAATCAATTGCCCTACATTTTTTTACAGTGCTCGTGCCCCACTCCATGGTTGTTTATTGGGTGTAGTATTAAGCCGGGTTTCAGCGTCAAAGCTATGTGATGGCAGTGTGTTGCACAACCAAGCATTTCAGAGAGGGTTTCTGCAACAAAATCTGCATCATTTGGCGGATTGTCTGTCACGTGTGGCCATACCGTTAAAGGGATATCCACAGGATAGGGAATAATAACTATTAGATCATTAAAGGTCCATCCACTAGGAGGCCCACCAATCACGAGAATGCGGACCTTACACTCCTCAGAACTACCCAAAAGTAAAAGGAGCGGCAGGTTGGTCACTCCATATAGGAATTGTGGGGACAACTCAGTTATTTTCAGAACTCATTTACAGATGAATGTAGCAGTAATGCTCTTACCCAACCTGGCGCTCCGTTCATTTTTGGGGAACCCATTCTAATGATTGGTAGGCCTCCCAGCGATAGGACCTTCAATGATCCAAAAGGTATCCTGTGTCCTGTGGATAGGGGATAACTTGTCACAATTGCAATACACTTTTAATGTTCATATTTAATGTGGCCTCTAATGAATTACTCTTATCCACCTTGCCCATTTCCAGTGTTGTCTCTGCAACTGCATTGCCCATTGAATTGTCACCTGGTACGCACTGTTTTACTGCTAGGTCTGGCTACACTCCTGTTTTGTCCTCTGGTCTATCACATTCTGACCACTATTCTAGTGATGATAGTGATGATGATGCTGCTCCTGACGACATTACTGCAGTACCAGCACTACTTCTGCCAATCCATGCCTATTCTTGGTATCCTTCTACAGTAAAGTCCATACTTCCTTGTGCTGGATCCCATAGAGTTTGGTCCCAGCAATAGCTAGTAACAGTAATAATCACTTAAAAAAAATATTGTCCCATGATGTTTCCATTTTGATGTGTTCTTATTAGGGGAATATGGCATCTCTCTTCCTTATAGCTCCAGTATCTCTGCCTCTTAACCCCTTAGTGACCAGCCTGTTTTTGTCCTTAGTGACCAAGCGTTTTTTTTTCTTTTTTCATCGTCGTGTTCCAAGAGCTATAACTTTTTCATTTTTCCATCTATATAGATGTATGAGGGCTTATTTTTTACGGGACAAGTTGTAGTTTTTAATGGTGCCATTTTGGGGTACACATAACTTTCAGATTAACTTTTATTAACTCTTTCTGGGAGGGAAATGGGAAAAACTGCAATACCACCACTGCGTTTTTACGTTATAAATTTTACGGCGATCATTTTTCGGTATAAATTACAACATATATTTATTCTCTGGGTCAATACGATTACAATGATACCAAATACATATAGTTTTTTTGCGTTTTACTACTTTTTTGCAATAAAATCCTTTTTTTTAAAGAAAAAAAAGTTTTTGCATTGCTGATTCCCAAGAACATTATTTTTTTTATTTTTCTTTCTATGGAGTTGTGTGGGGGCTTAATTTTTGCGGGACAACTTGTATTTTCATTGGTATCCTTTTTTAGTAAATGACGCTTTTTGATCGCTTGTTATTACGTTTTTTCGGTGGCAACTAAGAATAAATTAGCAATTCTGTCTTGTTTTTTTAATTTTTTTTTATTGTGTTTACCGTAGGGGCTCATTTTTGTGATATTTATGTAGTCCGGGTCGTTACGGACGTGGCAATACCAAACATATGGGGGAGATTTTTTTTTTGCAATTTTTTTCATTGAAAAGCGTATTTTCAATGGAAAAAAATAATATTTTTTATTTTTATTAGATTTTTTTAATAGAATAAATGTGTTTTTTTTTTACTTTTTTTTACCACTTATAGTCCCTTTGTGGGACTATTAAACAATCAATATTCTGATTGCCTTTAAAATGCAATGCATTATCCCTATAGTGCATTGCATTTTAATGACAATGCTATTCAGAATTTGACCAGCAGGTGGCGCCAGAGAGGCGCAGCCTGCTGGTATCTACTCAAGGCTGGTCTGGGGCCTAGATCAGACCCCTGCCAGCCTTCCCACACATCGGCACCCTGCGATCGCTTTTGCAGGGTGCCGATGGGAGACAGAGGGAGACCGCTCCCTCTGTCAGCACATTACATGCGGCGGGCGCCATTGCCCACGGCATGTAAAGTGTTAAACAGCCCGGATCGGCACTCCTGCCGGTCCGGGCTGTTAGAGCAGGGCCGCGGCTATCATGTGAGAGCCGGGCCCGTGCTCCCCGCTGCACGGGAGACCCGTGCAGCGCTTAGACTGGGCCGCCGTGAAAAAGCGGCGGCCCAGCCTAAGGCCCCTTAGTGACCGCCGTAAAAAGGCGTATGGGTGGTCACTAAGGGGTTAAATTAAGCAGCACTCCAAAACCCTACTTGGGTAAAGTTCATTATATTCCTCTGTGTACCTGATGATGGTCCACAGGTCAAGTGGTGCATGCGGATGAGGACACAGGCTCGGGGATCCTAGTGAATAGATTCATCGAAGGGGTCCACAGCACTCATCAATTCCAATGGTTTATGGTTTATTTAGAAGGCAACAAACATAGCGATGTTTCTACGTGAAGTTTATCAAAAACGTCACAATTAGAGATGAGCGAATCATCCAAAATTCGCTTTGCCGAATGTTCGTCAAATTTTTTAAATGATTCGTACCTAATACGAAGCTATTCGGTCGAAGCTGTGCACAAATCATTTGTTATTCTGTCGTGTTTTGTGAACATTCGTGCACTAATAACGAACATACAGTTTTTAAAGGTACGCTACTTATGTGAACACGTACGCATGAGCGTACAAATTGTGTACCTTGAATCCTCGGCGTACCATTGTCTAGCGATTGCGTAATATGCAGGCACACGCGACGCTAGGTCACGGCGTGCACTACTCAGAGGCAGAGCGAAGTTTTACAAATGCCATCCAGGCGTTCTTCAACATTTAGCTCTGAAGAGCTTAAATACATGATGCGGCTGAAGGACCAGCAGGATTACGATGGCACACACCGACACCCGAACCAGCAGGTGATCCGAGGTTTTTGGCCAACTATTACGAATTCTACCAGTAGAAGCTGCGGCTACATGTCCTTTGACACTGCTGGCCTGTGCCACCTTTTCCTTTTTTTTTTGGAGCTCGAGTCCTGGCTGGAAGTGGAACCCTTTTGCTTTTCTGTGCCAGACATTTTCACTTGACTGTGGCCCTGCAGGTCTTTGTCTCTATCCCTGTCTCTCTCCCTGCCTGATCAATATTACTAGTGCAGGGCGCACTGGCCCTGCACTGGCCCTGATATGTGTATTATTATGGATGCCCAGAACAACACCACAATTTCCAGAAAACAGTTCTCTGTCTTTCAGAACTTCACAGTGCTTCTGCTCCTCTCAGCAGTCACAGCACAACTGATGTCGCTGGCTTACCAAGCCTATTGGCCAATCATAGCAAGCCCTTCCCACTAGGTCAGGTGACCACTTTCTTCCCGTGCTTTTTGCTGCCTATTTTCCGCTCGAATAACGAACTTACAGTAAAAGTTCGCTAATTAACTGAATTCGTACGCAGCAGCGTATAAATTAACTTATACGTAGCATTAGCGTACAATTCATTGGACAAGTATGTAGCGTATGTGTACAAAGGTTTAAGAACATTTAAGAGTCGAACGGAGCGAATCGGAAAAAATCCGGATTCGCTTCGGAGTAGAAAATTTGTAACATTCGATATGAAGCGGTAAATAGATTCGCTCATCTCTAGTCACAATGTTTCTTGCCTTCTAAATAAACCATAAGTTCGATGAATCTGTATTTAACAATTTGCAATGCATGGAATTCATTGTTACATGGAAATCTGTAACAAAATCTACATGTAGCATGCGGATTTTACTTATTTATATAGCACCAACATACTCCACAGTGCTTTACTGGACATTATCATCTCTCGCTGTCTCCAGTGGAGCTCACAGTCTAAGTTCCCTATCAGTAAGTCTTTGGAGTATGGGAGAAAACCCACGCAAACACAGGGAGAACATACTAACTTCATGTAGATGTTGACCTTGGTTAGCTTTGAATCTAGGAGCCCAGCGCTGTAAGGCACAGAAAGGAGAATGACACAAGTCAGCTGTGGTGCCAAAGGCCAAAGTTGAAGAATGAGGAAATCCACAGCACTCAATACATGTTCCTAGAAGGTAAATTTATTTGATGCATGGAAAGTTACTGAGGTACAGGTGGGTCTGAGCAATGAAGAACTAAAGACGTTCTCAGACAGATATGGTTGAGGAAAGTCTTTTTTGACCAAAACATTATTATATGAGTATCACTTGTTCCTGCATGATTATTTCATCTAGATCTCATTTACTTTATGTGCATCAATACATTTACCTTCTAGGCACATGTATTGAGTGACGTGGATTACCTTTCTTCAGAGCTGCAAGGCACAAGTGCTAACCACTGAGTTGAATCTCTGATTAATTCCCTCTTTGACCGGTCTGTGAGCTTAGTTGGCCTGTCTTTTCTTTTCCGGTATGTAGTTGTGCTGTTTTCTTTCTTTTTTTTGCTATGGATTTAAAGGGAGCCTTTCACCTGTTTTTCACCTATATAACTAAGAGCAGTGCCCCACAGAAGATTGCAGACACATCCCAGACATACCTGTGTGCACTGTGTGTCTGTATTACATGTCACATCCCAGAGATACCTGTGTGCACTGTGTGTTTTACATGTCATATCCCAGACATACCTGTGTGCACTGTGTGTCTGTATTACATGTCACATCCCAGACATACCTGTGCACTGTGTGTCTGTATTACATGTCACATCCCAGACATACCTGTGTGCACTGTGTGTGTGTATTACATGTCATATCCCAGACATACCTGTGTGCACTGTGTGTGTGTATTACATGTCACATCCCAGACATAGCTGTGTGCACTGTGTGTGTATTACATGTCACATCCCAGACATTCCTGTGTGCCACTGTGTGTCTGTATACATGTCACATCCCAGACATACCTGTGTGCACTGTGTGTCTGTCATTACATGTCACATCCCAGACATTCCTGTGTGCACTGTGTGTCTGTATTACATGTCACATTCCCAGACATACCTGTGTGCACTGTGTGTATGTACTACATGTCATATCCCAGACATACCTGTGTGCCACTGTGTGTCTGTATTACATGTCCACATCCCAGACATTCCTGTGTGCACTGTGTGTCTGTATTACATGTCACATCCCAGACATTCCTCTGTGCACTGTGGTGTATACATGTCACATCCCAGACATATCTGTGTGCACTGTGTGTCTGTATTACATGTCACATCCCAGACATACCTGTGGTGCACTGTGTGTATGTATTACAATGTCATATCCCAGACATATCCTGTGTGCACTGTGTGTCTGTATTACATGTCACATCCCAGACATTCCTGTGTGCACTGTGTGTCTGTATTACATGTCACATCCCAGACATACCTGTGGTGCACTGTGTGTCTGTATTACATGTCACATCCCAGACATTCCTCTGTGCACTGTGTGTGTATTACATGTCACATCCCAGACATTCCTCTGTGCACTGTGTGTTGTATTACATGTCACATCCCAGACATACCTGTGTGCACTGTGTGTCTGTATTACATGTCACATCCCAGACATACCTGTATACACTGTGTGTCTGTATTACATGTCACATCCCAGACATACCTGTGTGCACTGTGTGTCTGTATTACATGTCACATCCCAGACATACCTGTATACACTGTGTGTCTGTATTACATGTCACATCCCAGACATACCTGTGTGCACTGTGTGTCTGTATTACATGTCACATCCCAGACATACCTGTGTGCACTGTGTGTCTGTATTACATGTCACATCCCAGACATACCTGTGTGCACTGTGTGTCTGTATTACATGTCCAGGAAAAGCACTTTTATTCTGCTGGAAAACAGCTCTCAAGTGAAAAACAGGTGAAAGACTCCCTTGAATGGTACTCTGTAGGATGAGCAGAGTTTGGGATATTGTTTATACTGCAACGTAACAGAAGAAGAAAAAAACAAACAAAATGGTGGAATACTTTTACAAGATACTGTATTTTATTAAACAGGGGACAGGGGTGAAGAGGAGACAAAGCAGTGAAACTGTAAGCTGCAAGAAGGAAGGAGGAAGTATTGCAGTGTCTGTTCCTCAGCATGTGTGTGAGAATTGTGCTGTGAGAGGGGAAGGGGAGCTGCAATCACTGTTCTGTCTAAGTAATGCGCTCTGGAATTGTTACAGTTGAAAGTGCCAACCTTGGAGACTTATTTGGCATTTGGATCCCACAAGTATGTTTTTTTAACTGTTTTAATTGTGGACCACACACCTTAGAGGAAACACTAGGTAAAAGTAGAAAACTGAGAAGTTAGAGTACACAGCTTCAGAAATTATGTAAAGTCCATCTGTCAGCAGATTTGTACCTATGACACTGGCTGATGTGTTACATGTGCACTTGGCAGCTGGAAGACATCTGTGTTGGTGCCATGTTCATATGTGCCCATATTGCTGAGAAAAATGATGTTTTAATATAGGAATTATTATATAATATAATGATGCTTTAATATATGCAAATGAGCCTCTAGGAGCAATGGGGGCGTTGCAGTTACACCTAGAGGTCTAGCTCTCTCTGAAACTGCTGCACCCTCTACACCTTGATTGACAGGACCAGGTATGGAAAACATCATCACACCTGGCCCTGTCAATCAAAGTGCAGAGGGCGTGACACTTGCAGAGAGAGCAGAGCCAGGTGTAATGGCAACGCCCCCTTTGCTTCTACAGGCTCATTTGCATCTAATAAAACATCATTTTTCTCAGCAATGTGGCACATATGAACATAGGACCAACACAGATGCCTTCGGCTGCCAAGTGCACATGTAACAGGTCAGCCAGTGCCATAGGTACAAATCTACTGACAGATGCCCTTTAAGGAAAACTGACAGAATATGTGATTAATTAGATTAGATACAACTGTATAGGCTGCAAGGCTAATTGTCTCCCTTCACATAGTGCAGATCCAGTGTGTATTGTCTTCTTGTATGGACTTCATTTTGAGGGATATATTTTTGTATGGGTAGAAATGAATGTTTGAAGTTTTTTGTACTGGAAGAATTATTCAGCAGTTGGTGATTGTATTATCCTATATCTAAATGACCCTGGGGCAGATAATATTCACTTACAGCACACCTTTACTGTAATATCTATTTCTTATAAATACTAAATCGCTAAAAAATAATCACAAAAACATTTCTGAAGAAACGTTTCACGCTGTGTGTTCCAGTCTCAGCAGTACTTATTATCACATCGGCTTTCAGAGCAGAGACGCTTTACCTAGAGAAGCTTTCTCTGTTCTTCTAAAGTTTCAAATTAAACTTACGTGGATAATTGAAATGTTTTATTTATAGGTTCTTTTTTTTGCCTGTTTACAGTATTCATATTGAAAAAGAAGTTTCAGATGCTGATTATTTCTAAAGCTTCAATTGTAATATGTGATATTTTATGTTTTTTCTTTATGTTTCAAATTGTTACCAGTTGTCAGTCATTTAGTAAAATTCAAAATCAGCATGGGAACAGTTAATTCAATACAACTCTGGAATAAAGAATCAGAGATTCTGAGATAAAAAGTCACAATTTGACTGGTATATTATCACAGAATTCTTTCTATTTCAGAATTTTGTTATTCTTTTTTTTCTAACATGGCCTTAAATTGGACTTGAATTGAATTGAATTATTTTCAGTTTTTTGGTTAATTACTATATAAATTAAATATTGTATAGCTAGTCCTGCCATGAGGTGGACTAACTATATAGTATTACTGTATCTTAAAGGGGATTTTGAAGGTCTAAAGTAAAGAAGGTGTTCTACATCAACATAAAAGGGGATTCTTTACTGTAAGAGTAGTGAGACTATGGAGGTTGTGATGGTGAACTCACTAAAAGTTTGAGGGACCTGGATGTATTTCTGGAGTGTTATTATATTACAGGTTATAGTTACTAGACTTCTGGAGAAGGGTTGTTGAACCAGGAAGTTATTCTGATGCCTGATTGTAGTTGGAAATTAATTTTCCCCCCTAAAATGAGGAGAGTTGGCTTCTAACTCTTGGGGTTTCTTGCCTTCTTCTGGATCAAATTTGCAGGATAACAGGCTGAACTGGGTGGACGTATGTCTTTTTTTCAACCGTACAAACTATGTTTCTATGATATTGATGACCTCGATTAATATATTTTTGTTTTGTCAATAAGACTCTGGCAAAAACACAAGTCAACAACACTAGTGGATGACTTCACGATCTCTGACAATTTTTTTTTTCTTACATATGAGTGATATCCAGTGTACACTTAAGCCGTAGAATAGTGACTCTCAAAACATAGAAAATATACAACAGTAAACTGCACTAAGAACAATATACTATCAGTCATAGCAGCACAAGGGAGAAGACCAAGGAGCTGCATCTGCAGATTATAGCTCACCTGTGTATGGCGAGTGAACTAATGTAAGGACATGGAGACATTAGAAGTAGGCTAGGAAATAGATCGACCTGAGGCATTTACAAGATAACCAGATGACAGCTACAGGTACCTAATTTTTAAGAAGACCGCCCTGTTTTTAGTCTTCTAGTCTGCCAAATCTTCCATTATACAGATTTGCTGTACCCTGATCACCCATATACTGATTGTCGGAGCGTCAGGGCTCCTCCATTTTAAAGGTATCAAAGGTTGGCTTCTGTGAGAAAGTATGTGGCTAAGTTGTTTGCTCTGTGAGAGAAGCCATATTTAGGGAGCCAGAGGAATATGTGTTCTGGAGCAAGTTGAATGTTAACAGAGCACATCCTATTAATAGCATCTCTCAGAGCTTGCCAAAAAAGGTCTGATCTTAGGGCAGGCCCACCATAAATGTAGGTAGGACCCAGAGAACCTTCTCCCATGTCCAACGGTCTTCTATCAGAACTAAATTTCTCTTGGCTAAGAACTGAGACATTCTGTGCTACCTGGTAATTAATTTATATAAATTTTCTCGTATATGGACACAACGGAAAAAGCCATGAGAATTGGATAGTAAACGGTCAACCTCTTTTTTTTTTTTTTGTCTAAGGAGATATCCAACTATTTCTCCCAAGTCAAAAGGAAGTCAGGTTTTGCTATGGAGTGTTCAAGTAGTAAACCTTAATACTTTTTGAAAGGTGTATTGTACAGAGGGCAAGCAGGGCTAAGACATTTTCTACCCAGTTCAGGTCTTTAGGAAGTTAGGTTTTAATTTTAAAATGGTCCCTTCAAAGTTAAACTACTGAAAAGAAGTCTGAAGACAATCCTAAAGAAGCAGAAAGAGAGGGTAAATCTGAGTGTGAAAGGCTGTTTAGGACTTAGGCTATGGGGCTTGTCTTCAGTGCTGCACAATGTGAGGGGGTGCTTATTGGTTTGTTTTCTAGGGTGGCTTGTGTGAGACTAAGTGGGGTAAAAGAGGACATGGAATCTAAAGACTTACTGAAAAGTTTATGATGTGTCTTTATAGTTTCTCTAGCAAGGCTATTGACTATTTTGGCTAATGGGGAAGGACAGATATGATACCAAAGTAGTACAGAGCTCTCCTTTCCAAGAAGATATCTTTCCAAAGCAACATGAATAGATACCGACTTCAAGAAGGTCAAGTGAAGCAACCTATTCAAGTGTAAACTTGGTAATAAGTTTAGACATCTGGTAGACCACAATTTCACTGTCTTCTCCTATGTATGGGCATTTTATATCCAATGTGGGGGTCTAGTGTGATTCCACAAATTCCAGGGAAGACAGTTTTTTAATTTGTTAAACACTGCAGTATATCTAAAGGTAAAACTTGGAGGGTGGGAGACTGTAAGTCATAAATAAGTTCTTCCTGACTAAACAGAAAATATAGGGTATTTTAATGTTGGTTAAATGTTGGTTATTTTAAATGTTGGTTACTTTTCAGGTTCGGGTCAGCTGATTTCGGGTCAGCTGAGTTCGACGCCTAGATACTTTATGAAAGTTGCCGGCCATTTAAAAGGAGAGCTCTGTTGGAGTCGTTTTAGGCAAGGTGATGGGAGACATTAACCCCCTCAGGACCTTGAGATTTTCCATTTTTTTGTGTTTTCATTTTTAATTCCCTGCCTTCCTGGAGCCATAACATTTTTTATTTTTCAATGCCAATGATATTGGTTTCCATTCAATCCACTAATCTACAAAGCTTTCCACAATATTGTACTTTTACATTTCTTCCCCTATTACTGTTCAAAAACTTACCCATGCTCTTCATTTGGCCTATGTTCCTCCCATATTTGTACAGTAGCTCCAAGACTTCTCCTATACTCTAGAATGCTTTTACTTGGATGATCAAATAGTCACTATTTATATTTTTAGGGATGCTTATACTGTTGCACATACTTTATTGTAGTCAAAGCCACAGAGCTCTCATGCCTTGTCTCCCAACCTTTTGAAATTACAAATTAGAGAGCACTTTTCTGTTTTCTGTTAGTGCAGATACTAGCTGCATGACTGATTAACCCATTATTGTTAAGCTGATATACACTTTAGATAGTTGTCAGTACGATTGGCCGACTTCTTTTCCTCATGATAGTCTGACATCTCTGACAGCAGACAATGACTGCGAACACAAAGTATCTGACATGTTAAAATCCAAACTGCTATACTTTCCATCATCTGCCCTCAGGGCAGAGTTGGGAGACCTCCATAGTAGACAGTCAGCTGATCGTACCAAAATCAGCGTGTTCAACCTGTCATCAACTTTATGCAACCCTTAAATAATTACATAGTTAATATGGTTGAAAAAAGCCATAAGTTCATCAAGTTACCCTCACTGATGTCAGCATAAAATAGTGGCAGAAAGGCTGATTTCAGTGATCTGCCACTCATGCTACAAGTAAGTGGTTGCCAAGAACCAATAGTATAATCATAGCAGCCCAGGCGTGGGAAAGAGTCACAGCTTCCTGAGAAGAGTCCTGCTTAGGGCTCATGCACACTACTGCACAGTGAGGTCAGCATAATAATGATGACAGGTTCCCTTTTACAAATGCTGTATTTTTGGACTATAAAACACACTGGACCATGAGATGTACCTTAGGATATAGAGGAGGAATCTAAAAAAAAATGTCATCAGACACCCAAGCTCCATCAAACCTCCGATCAGATCCGCATTCCTTAGACCTCATATGAGACCACCATTCCACCTCAGATCAGACCTCAATGTTCCATCAGATCTCAGATCAGACCCCCAAGCTCCATCAGATCTCAGATCAGACCACCATTAATCCTCAGACCTCAAATCATTGGGGGATCAGACCCCAAAGCTCCTTCAGATGTCTGATAACACCCCTATTCCTTCTTAGACCTCAGATCAGACCCCCATTCCTCCTCAGATCACATAAGACCCCAAAGCTCCATCAGACCTCAGATCAGACCCCAAGCTCCATCAGACAAAATAAAATAAATGAACTTACCTCTCCTGATCCGGACCTCTCGCTCTTCCTGTGCTAACTGCTCCCTGGTCTTCTTCCGGGCCCCGCGCTCAACTGTGATGTCGCACAGCATCAGGTCATAATGTGTGCCTACATGCACTATTTCCTGATGCTTTATGCAGTCAGTACACAATGCAGCTTGGGGCCTGGAAGAAGAAGAGGAAGCAGTGAGTACAGCCAGCATAGCGCTTGATTCACTGCTCCCTGCACCCCCTACTGATAATCGCTGCCATAATGGAAGTGGTCATTATCATTCCCATCATAAGACGAACCACCATTTTCCCCATGCTTTGGGTGGGAGGTCTTATAGTACTGTAGTCAGCCCTTTGAAAATCAGAATTCTGTAGCTTTTTTGTGACTCCTATCCATATCCTGTAGATTGCACACTCTTACACCTTTTATTTCCTAGGCAGTGGTTGGTATAATTGCAATTGTTACATTTACTGCTTCCTCAGCAGAATTTGTTGCCATAATTATTAGATAGTTATGATTCGTGATCAAAGTGTTAGCGAAGATCATTCAGTTTCTGCCCTATACAAAATGTAACTTACAACAATGCAATGTGTTTAATTGAGGTACAGCGGCTTTAATGGATGTGATAAAACATCTTTTGGTCATTCACAGCCCTTCCGCTGTTTAGCATTCCACAAAGAGAAGTATAAAATGTATCTGAATAATACTGTAATCAGGAAAGCCAGCTCCTTTCTCCAATCCTGCCAAGGGTCTGAATGCCATTTCACAGCAGTTAGTCTGACAAACCTTTTACATAATTTGAATCCCTGTAAAATTGTAAGGCTGATTGTGATTGTGTATTTCACTGTCAACGTGATCAAGCTCTGACTGCACCTGAGATTCTGCAGGAGCTATATTAAGTAAAAGTGAAGCTGTGAGGCATGAAATGAAGTGACAGAAGGATATATTGAGTACTTAGCAGTTCAAAGTACCTATGATGCACATGATGAGCTGACAGAAAACTAACTGATATGAACCAACAATTACGCTTGGTTTTCTAACACTAAAGTTTATGAAAATGTCAGAGAGTCACTTATATTGTGCGCTGCCTTTATTCTGGCCGGTCACTCATTCATAAAACAATTGGATCCGACTTAATGTAAAAATATTAAATTATGTATTTGTTTGCTGTTTTATAGCTGTATTTGTGCATTTAATCTTGCAGATATGTAGCCTTTAAGAATATACAGTACAGACCAAAAGTGTGGACACACCTTCTCATTCAAAGAGTTTTCTGTATTTTCATGACTATGAAAATTGTAGATTCACACCGAAGGCATCAAAACTATGAAGTGTGAAACAACTGAAAATATGTCTTATATTTTAGGTTCTTC
The DNA here is from genome assembly GCA_900303285.1 of Rhinella marina. Lineage (NCBI taxonomy): Eukaryota > Metazoa > Chordata > Amphibia > Anura > Bufonidae > Rhinella > Rhinella marina. The sequence goes on from ONZH01007540.1 coordinate 107,940, forward strand.
AAAGTAGCCACCTTTTGCTTTGATTACTGCTTTGCACACTCTTGGCATTCTCTTGATGAGCTTAAGAAGTAGTCACCTGAAATGGTATTCCAACAGTCTTGAAGGAGTTCCCAGAGATGCTTAGCACTTGTTGGTCCTTTTGCCTTCACTCTGCGGTCCAGCTCACCCCAAACCATCTCGATTGGGTTCAGGTCTGGTGACTGTGGAGGCCAGGTCATCTGGTGTAGCACCCCATCACTCTCCTTCTTGGTCAAATAGCCCTTACACAGCCTGGAGGCAGGGGCGGATTGGCAATGTACCCCACCGGGACACTTCCCGGTGGGCCGATGGCTTGAAGCATGTTTTGGGCCGGCATGATGTTTGAGTCGGGGTAATTACAGCAGGGAGGGCGTCGCTCTCACAATACACATTACAATCCACACTACAATACACATTACATACCATTATCATGATAATGAGATCGTAGTGTGGATAGTAAGTGTATTGTCCTGAGAGCGACGGCCGCCGCCCACCCTGCTGTAAGCTGTGCTTCATTCATTCCCTCTGATGTGCCAGCCCGCCCCTGTACCTCCCTCTGCCAGGTCCTTTGACACTGGAGAGCAGGAGAGAGAGCACTACTCTGCCCTCCAGGTCAAAGGACCTTTGGCTCCTCCCACTCCCAGCGTCATCGCGACTGACGCTTTGTCATCATCCTACCCCTCCTGCTCCAGGACAGAAGCCAGAAGAGGCTGCTGCAGGTCTGCACACTCAGGTAAGTTGTTTTTTTTTTTTTTTTTTTAACAAGCCATTTGACAATGAGGAGGTGGTGGGGGGTGGGCATTAAAGTGACCACTGTATATTACTGGGGCAGGGGGGACATTACTGGGGGCTCTATAGGCCACATTACTGGAGGCAGGGGGCATTACTGGGGGCAGTATAAGGACTTTACTGGGGGCAGGGAGGGCAATATTGGTGGCTCTATAGGCACATTACTGGGGGCAGGGGGCATTACTGGGGGCACTATAAGGACTTTACTGGGGGCAGGGAGGGCAATACTGATGGCTCTATAGGGGACATTACTGGGGGCATTGGGCATTACTGGGGGCACTATAAGGACTTTACTGGGGGCAGGGAGGGCAATATTGGTGGCTCTATAGTGACATTACTGGGGACAGGGGGCATTGCTGCTGGCTCTATAGTGACATTACTGGGGGTGGGGTGCATTGCTGTGACCAGGGATATTACTGGGGGGTAGGGGGGTATTGGTGTGGCCGCTATAGGGACATTAATGGGGGCAGGGGGGGAATTACTGGGGGCTCTCTAGTTACATTACTAGTGGGACGGGGGCATTATTGTGACCATTATAGAGACATTACTGGGGGCACTATAAGGACTTTACTGGGGGCAGGGGGGCATTACTGGGGTTACTATTACTGAGGGCATTATTATTACTGGGGGAATTATAGGCAGTTTGTTGTTGATGGGGGCAGGCATTATTGCCACTGGGGACACTATAGGGGGCATTATTATTTTACAGTATATTGGGGTAGCAGCAGGATGACAATGTTGGGGGCACCATGGTGGGGATGATGATGGAAATTTGAGGACGCTAAGATGTCTGTGTGTGAAACTCTGCAGAGATGGAACACGGCTAGAAGATGTCATCATGTGTTATCTGGTCCTAACGGAGAAGATGAGGAAAGAGAAGATCAGAGGAGACGTCACCGGATGTGAGAGGTAAGTGACGCTGCACTCCCCTGTATGTATGGTAACTCTGAAAGACCGTCAGAATACTGATGGTGGGGCTGCCTCTCTGCTGTTGCCTGTGTTTTAACTGTTCATCCCCTTTCTCTATATCTTAGAGCAAAGTGCAGGAGGGGGACAGGACATGGCAGTTGGCACTGGGCACCACAGAGGGGCAGCTTCTAGAGAGGTTTTGGCCTCTTCTGGAGCAGTATATTGTGCTGCACTGAGCCAAAAAATTGCAGCATGATATACTGCTCCCTCTATGGTATTTCTGGCCCCGCCTACCCATGTTGGCCACACCTTCTCTCGATCTGGTCCCGCCCACAACGTAGGGCCACTTTTCTTTTTTTTTTCCAGGGCCACTTTTATTTCCCAATCCGCCCCTGCCTGGAGGTGTGTTTGGGGTCATTGTCCTGTTAATAAATAAATGATGGTCCAACTAAACGCAAACCGGATGGAATAGCATGCCGCTGCAAGATGCTGTGGTAGCCATGCTGGTTCAGTATGCCTTCAATTTTGAATAAATTCCCAACAGTGTCACCAGCAAAGCACCCCCACACCATCACACCTCCTCCTCCATGCTTCACGGTGGGAACCAGGCATGTAGAGTCCATCCGTTTACCTTTTCTGTGTCGGCACAAAGACACGGTGGTTGGAACCAAAGATCTCAAATTTGGACTCATCAGACCAAAGCACAGATTTCCACTGGTCTAATGTCCATTCCTTGTGTTCTTTAGCCCAAACAAGTCTCTTCTGCTTGTTGCCTGTCCTTAGCAGTGGTTTCCTAGCAGCTCTTTTTACCATGAAGGCCTGCTGCACACAGTCTCCTCTTAACAGTTGTTGTAGAGATGTGTCTGCTGCTAGAACTCTGTGTGGCATTGACCTGGTCTCTAATCTGAGCTGCTGTTAACCTGTGATTTCTGAGGCTGGTGACTCGGATGAACTTATCCTCCGCAGCAGAGGTGACTCTTGGTCTTCCTTTCCTGGGGCGGTCCTCATGTGAGCCAGTTTCTTTGTAGCGCTTGACGTTTTTTGCGACTGCACTTGGGGACACTTTCAAAGTTTTCCCAATTTTTCGGACTGACTGACCTTCATTTCTTAAAGTAATGATGGCCACTGGTTTTTCTTTACTTAGCTGCTTTTTTCTTGCCATAATACAAATTCTAACAGTCTATTCAGTAGGACTATCAGCTGTGTATCCACCTGACTTCTGCCCAACACAACTCATGGTCCCAACCCCATTTATAAGGCAAGAAATCCCACTTATTAAACCTGACAGGGCACACCTGTGAAGTGAAAACCATTTCAGGTGACTACCTCTTGAAGCTTATCAAGAGAATGCCAAGAGTGTGCAAAGCAGTAATCAAAGCAAAAGGTGGCTACTTTGACGAACCTAGAATATAAGACATATTTTCAGTTGTTTTACACTTTTTTGTTAAGTATATAATTCCACATGTGTTAATTCATAGCTTTGATGCCTTCAGTGTGAATCTACAATTTTCATAGTCATGAAAATACAGAAAACTCTTTGAATGAGAAGGTGTGTCCAAACTTTTGGTCTGTACTGTATATATAAATGAGGGAATTTATCATGTGAGTCATTTTTTAACCACTTGCCTACCGCCGCACGACTTTCTATGTCGTGGCAGTAGGCTCTTATCTGTAACCTGACGTATAAAAGCATCAGGCTACATAGCGATCTGCCGGCGGCCCGTGCAGATTGCTCTGACTGCACTGTCATTAGACAGCTGCGGTCACAGGGAGGTGTGCTGTGACCAGCAGAAACGGTTAGCCAGTAATAGATGCTTGTAGCATCCCCTCAGCTGCCAGTCTCAGGCCAGCCCAGAAGTAGAGCAATTAAAGCAGAGCAGTTGGAGAAGTGAATGTGGAGAACTCTGGATCAGAGTGCAGTACAGAGCTGGTTCTAACTTTGTTAGGGCTCATGCACAAAACCGTTGTTTGGGTCCACACTCCATGTGCTGTCCGCATCTGTTGCTCCATTCCGTGGCCCACGCAAAAAATATAGAACATGTCCTATTCTTGCCCCTTTTGAGGACAAGATTAGGCATTTCTATCATGGGACGCCCTTTCCGTTCTGCAAATTGCCGGGCCACAAAACACAGCGTGGTCGCGTGCATGAGCCTTGTTCTATATGATGTCTGATTTTCATTTTCTACATTCATCATGGCATAACGCCCTTTAAAAGGGTTGTCCAAGTTATGAAACAAAAAATATAGCACTGTAAATCTGATGGGCAGCAGTATATAACTAAGTTCAGCAAGTTTTAGGCAAAAAAAAATCTATATTTCCTCATTTCCCTGGTTCTCTTCTAGCCTTTGTTTACATGACAACAATCTCTGCCCCTCCCCCTCCCCTACAAAGGCAGTGAATACAAGTGCTGAGTGACATGTCTGCCTGCTAGAATACTCAGCAGCATGTTGTATGTGTAGGACTACAAGTCCCAGCTGTACAATGACACTGCTGATAGACATAGGAAATTCTTCCTACCTGTTCTTGTACAATACAATTCCTCTATAGCTCCTTGCCCAGCATTTGCCTCCTCTCACTGCTGCAGCTACTATTTGTTGTAAAGCCTTGAGCCCTCAGTGTGTTCTGGCTGAAGGGGTTAATGTTTTATCTGAAGGAATCCAGGGAGAGAGCAGATAGCAGCCCAGCAAAGAAAGGGGGCGTGGCCAGTGACGTCTCGGGTACAGATTGTTATCTGAACTCTGAGGCTTATGCACGAAACATCACAAACCAGGGAGATAAGCTGACATCACAGGTCATGTGACCCTCAGTCAACTCTGAGAAACCAGCAGCTTTAGAAACACAAAGTATATGGGAAAGTTGTTATACCTGACAAGTTAGAAACATATAAAGAACAAAAAAATAACTCGGACAACCCCTTTAATGCAATGTTTCTTGAGTGAAATGTTGTGATTTGTTATATACATGCACGTAATGACACGGTATGGACAACATAACAACTTAGCAGATTGTGTTCGATTGTCAGAAGATGGATTAGTTAGTGTTGAGGGAGTTTAGTCTGAAGCAGCTTGGAGAAGAGACATGTGTGAGACACCACCTGTACAACTAGGCCCAAGTTCAGAGAACCCTAGCCCCTGAGCCTACAACTGACCAGAAAGCAGTCATAATACCAGAGTACTCCAGAGAGAAGGAGATTAGAAGATCCAGAACTCACAAGGCCATGCATTGTACAGCAGGGTATTGATCACGTTTATGGCAGATAGGCTTTGCTGCTGTGAAAGGGACTATTGCTAAAACATCCTACCACACTTTGAGATGGAATGGGAATTGAAGAAGGATTTAAAGGGGTTGTATCTGTTCAGCAAACAGCCTCCACTGCTGGATTGCAGGGTGGTCCCAACCCCTGGAAATGAGCAGTGTAAATTGTGATGATAAAAATAATCAAGCCACCAAAAGAAGCAATATGGAGAATCACAATACATTAGTAAGTGCCTTGTATCAACTTTCTCTACATGATAAATGCCATTTGCTGAAGTGGGACAACCGCTTTAACAGGAACCTTATTGCTTGATTCTTCTTAGAGACTGCAAAGTATCTTTACAGAGAGGGAGTTCTATAACCACCATCATTGTTGCCATCCATACGCTGTGGAACTGTGCCTTTTGCTGCTACTACACTACAATCCTTATATCAAGTTATAAAAGAAATTGTTTTTTGCAAACATCCAGACTTACCATTATCTCCATCGTTCAGCCGCCCTGCCTTGCATTCAGCTACATGAAGGGCACCCCAATCAACACCAAGCAGTAGTGCCAACGGAAGAAAGGGCACAACAAGCAACACCAGGCAGGAGCTCCAACACCATGATGTGCCCCAAGGGAAGAAAGGATGAGCAATCCAGTCACTGCATGGCACTAGAGAGTGCAAGAGTGGAGATCAACACCATGATTTGTGAATACTATCACCACCCTGAGAGCCACAACTACCACTCTTATCCTCCATGCTTTCCCTAGTGGTCCACTGCATATTACCAGTGTTTTCTTATGTGGTATCAACTGCTACTTCTGCACTGTCTATGGCAGGGATCAGCAACCTTTGTTAATCCAGCTGCTGTGAAACTACAACTCACAGCAGGCACACCTGCTTGGCTGTTCTTGTAACTCCCATAGAAGTGAATGGAGCATTCTGGGAGTTGTTGTTTGAGAACAGCGGGAGTTTTTTGCTCAAAAAATTGTTGCAAAGTTTTTCCCTTCAACATGGATGCAATGCTACACATTTCTTTAGATCTATGGGGCATATAATGGCGTTTTTTTAAAGGGTTATTCCCATCTGAGACAATGGGGGCATATTGCTAGGATATGTCCCCATCGTCTGATAGGTGCGGGTCCCACCTCTGGGATCCACACCTATATTGAGAACGGAGCGGGGAGCTGCGCCTGGAGGACCCCAGGTTTCCCCGCTGCTCCCATAGAAATGAATGGGAGCACACCGCGCATGCGTGCCCACCACTCCCATTCATTTCTGCACCTACACCGAGAAAAGAGTGGGAAGGTGGTGGCTGGAGGACCCTTGGTTTTCTGGGGTCTGGCCACCGACAAGCGCTCTCCCCACAGAAGTGAATGGGAGCACACCATGTTTTCACGGCCACTGCTCCTATTCATTTTTATGGGTCAGACGGAAATAGCCAAGCCAGCAGTCGGCTATTTTCAGCGGCCCCATATAAATGAATGAATGTAGGGCGGCTGCGCATTCACAGTGTGCCCTCCAAAACTTTCAGGGATCCATTCTCTATGTAAGTGCAGGTCCCAGAGGTGGGACCTGCACCTATCAGACAATGGTAGGTCACAGACAATCACAGACAATGGGTAGCGATATGCCCCCATTGTCTGTGATGGGAACGCCCCTTTAATGGACATGCAGTACAGTATATGATATACAGCGTTCTGATTGCAATAGATGTTGCAGGGTAAAGTAAACAAATGAAGTCTTAAAGGGATTGCCTCAACTGAACCGTCTTTCACAAGGCAGCAGACCCAATGATCATCTGATCACCGTGGAGGTTAATTGTACTCAGTATAGGAAGTTACATATGACTGTACAGTGATGGACAAAGACAGTGTATGTGCAAGAACAGTGGTGAGAACAGTATGTGGTCCCTTTGCTGTCCGACATCTAATTTATCTAGAGCAGAAGTTTATCATAGAATCTAGCCAATCCTTCACCTGTCATATCAGAATCCACCAGACCAGTTAGTTGGGAGAAGTAGAATCATTAACACAGTCCATTAGACAGTAGAAGGAACTACTGTCAGCTATTACTGCATCGGGTGTCTTGCAGTCACATGAGCTGGACCTATGGGGTGCCCACCCTATGACGGTGCAATGTAGGGAAAGTGGGCAAGGGTAGACAGTACATCCAGTGCCAGGTCCGGAGAGATCCATCAATTCTTTATTGAAACATATTAAACTGTGATCCTCAAAGTGCATAAACCTACGTGCTTCTGACACATACAGCGTCCTTAAACATGGCAAAAATGTACCTAGTCACATGAATGGTTGACCATGTGATACATGACTGAGCCAAGTTCTTGAAAGCTGGAGAAGCTCTTTTTAGAGGCTTTCTAGTCCATTAGAGAAGGGGCATTGGTGCAGGAACCCGTGTGTGATGTTCACATGCCCTAATAAGCCAAATGAACATAAGTTGTCCAGTCGGGGCAACCACCAGTCAGCTCAACCTTGCCTTATTTGACTTGCCTGGGAAATTCAGCAGTGGGTTTTCTTCCTGCTGGTTCTCGCCCCTATAGTCATCTTTGCAACAGGAAGGAAAAGGACATTTTCAGGACTCCCCAGTATTTCCAGTACATAAGATACGGTAAATAAGGTACCTCTATTATAAAAAGTATACAGTGATATTAGTTACAGTGTTATATCAGACTGCACATCGAGCTTGCCCATGTCAGTTAGTTCAGCAAGTTCAATAAGAACCTTACAGAATAGGAGAGAGCATCTTCCTGTCTTGAAGACCTTCATTTGAAGAAGCTTGTTTCTATTATAGACTGTTAATAAAAGTTCTGTTCTGCATAAAACTCCTGTTGCTCTCCTGATTGAAAAGCTACATCACACAGGTAATTAAATCATCTTCAATCTATGTTCGCTGATATCTCCCACAGCAGTAGTGCTTACAACCCCGAGAACAAGGGAAGTTAACTACAGAAACCGAACACTTACAACGTGAACTCAAAACCTGGTACATTAATAATCCAGTCACAGTTAAGCCCAAATTTAATAGGATGTTCCTGATGTTCTCATGCAACAAATTGATAATTATAGAGGAGAAAATAAAGTTGCTAAATGAAAAGTTTACTTAAAAATTATTTAATTTCCAAGCGTTCCTCATCATCATCATCATTATTATTATTAAAGAAGAACTCCCGACAAAAATTTTATTCCATGTCCTGCTAGAAATGTACATGATATAATCTGTAGTGAATGTCATTTTCTTACCAGTGTCTGAATTTTTGACTTATATCATCCTGAAGTTTCTTATCTGTGTCATGTGACCAGCAATTAGACCCACCAACTCACACATAGGGGGGAATTTATCATTAGGAGAATATTTGAAGTCAGTTTTGCTTCAGTCTGTGTTGGAGTACTTTCTGCCACATTTATCAAACGTCACAGGTTGTTTGATAAATTTGGCTTGTCCTTAAACCTAACACTTCTGTCTAGAGAAGCTCCTCCACTTTTCCTACTCCACCCTCCTCCTGGAGTGAGATTGCGACTATTTTGCGACTTTTTTTAAAAAGTCGCAATGATAAATCTGGAGTGAAACTCATTAACATGGTTAACCACACCCACTTTTCCACCCATATTACAAACTGGAGTGAGTTGTGTACACATGCAAAAAGTCGCAAAAAAATGCGCAAAAAAGTCGCAAAAGCCCTATCGTGCGACTTTTTGAAGACAGAATTCTGGAGTGAAGGTGTGATAAATCAGGGCCATAGACTTATGTGTGGACAGGAAGTCTAATTCTCTATGTATTCCTATGAGACTGAAAGTGAGGCTCCCATAGGAATGAATAGAGCAGTTACTGGCTTTCTGTCCTGGGTCAGTTGGAGGCCAGGGAGTTGGTCACATGACCCAGCTACAATAAGAAGAGAGGTTTTTACTCACAGAAACAGTCACTGATAAGAAAATGACAATCACTACAGATTATATCATGCACCTTTCTAACAGGTCAGAGAATAACATTTTTTGCGGGAGTTCTTCTTTAAGATTGGATCCAAAATGGCCTACTTCAAAATGGCCGCCATGGTCACCACCCATCTTGAAAAGTTTCCCCCTCTTCCCTATATACTAATGTGCCACAAACAGGAAGTTAATATCACCAACCATTCCCATTTTATTTTGGTGTATCCATATAAATGGCCCACCCTGTAGAAATCAGACATGCCTTTCACTTCACATATGCCAATGTAGGATTGTTGGGAAGCCTCCATACAGATTAGACCCTTCATGGCAGGTGTTTCTAGCTTTTAAAGCACAAAAAAAGGCTTAAAAGTTACATTTAAAAGTTGGTAGAAAATGTATCAAGCAATTTGACATAAATTGCAAATTGGATGAACTGTAGACTGTCTATGGCTGTGATGGCTAACCTCCGGCACTCCAGCTGTGGTAAAACTACAACTCCCAAGATAAATACTTGCTTAGCGGTTTTTAGAACTCCATAGATACGAATTGAGCATGCTTGGAGTCGTAGTTTCACCACAGCTGGAGTGCCAGAGGTTAGCCATCACTTGTTTATAGTATATATGTATTGGTTAATATTTTTTCATGTCATCCTTGGTTTGTGAAGTCACAAACCTTCAAATAGGATAGTCATCATGCGGTAACCCAGAATAGGAACGTGCAAATTGTTTCTTGTTGTATAATGTTCTGATGTATTAGCATAAACACAAAACACCTGAGTCACAGAATATGGCTAAAAAGACACCTTTATTAATTCATAAACAAACAAATATAAATACGGTTAAAAATAGAGATGATATACATCACATGAAAAGTGCTGGTGACTCCTGGGAGATATAACAACAACATATATCATATGGAGGGCAATCACAAAGCTGTAATAGGGGCAGCCCAGCTATACAATTGTAGCAGAAACTACGTACGTTTCAGCAGGACCTTTCTCTAGGGGCTACGTCGGGGTTGTGCGGTTCTCCTGGTGTTTGCCTTTACATAGGTATGTCATGTGTAATTTGTCTGTGGGGGTTTTTATCTACTTTCATGCTGCATGTGCTTTACTGATGGCCATGTGTTTGATTTAACTGGCATCCTGCTACAATTGTATAGCTGGGCTGCCCCATTACAGCTTTGTGATTACCCTCCATATGATATATGTTGTTGTTATACCTCCCAGGAGTCACCAGCACTTTTCATGTGATGTATATCATCTCTATTTTTAACCATATTTATATTTGTTTGTTTATGAATTGATAAAGGTGTCTTTTTAGCCATATTCTGTGACTCAGGTGTTTTTGTACATGCTAAATCAAGTTCTTCTGAGGTTTGGCTTTTGTGAGGGGGACATTGATTTGGTAACTACTTTTCTAATTGTTCTGATGTATTGTATAACCCAGTATAGCTCTGTATGGATCAGTCAGGGTTAACAATTGTGACTCTGCCACTGTAGGAGGCTAGGTGATGGATTTAAGGCCACCCCTTCTTCAATCAGTGAGTCTTGTGTTAGCTGAGTAAGTAAGAAGAACTACATGTGTTCACTCCTTGGAGCTTTGTACCAAGAGAGCCATCTCTACTTTACAGTACTCCAGAAAGGAGAGAGAAAGGAAGAGCTAGAAAGTCCAGAATCTGCATGGCCAAGCATTGGAGTCAGTAAGGTATTTGCTATTTAAGGCTAATAAAAACTTTACTGCAGTAAGAGGGACATTGCTAATACACCCTTCCACACTTTGACACACTCCTAGCCAACTGTATCTTAACTCTACACCCCTCAACTGGAAATTACAGACAGGTTTTGCAAGAACATTATTGCCAGCCTTGGATTTTGCAGAGAATGAGACAGAGAGAGAGAGAATTTGGAGAGACAGAAGAAAGGAGTACTACAACCTACAGAGATTTCCAATGTTAATTGTTTACAGCAATGTTTGATACCATTGGATGCACTACAACATCCCATTCTACACTTTAGTAAAGAAAGACATCTATTTTGTACAACTGGCCTGGTTACTGAAATCAGCATCATTTACCAACCACGGCACCTGCATTTTCCTGCTTAGCACCCGTGCAACACTCATAACACCAAGGGCACCCTAACTACCATCAGACAGGAACCCCAACATCAGAGTGTGCCCTCCTATCACTGTAACGGTTTGTAGACTGCCACTGTGAATAATTATTGCAGCCAGAGCCAATACCAATCCCATCCTCTGCTCCACTTCTCTGGGGCCACTGCAGTTAAATCCATTGTCACTCCATCCAACTGGCAAGTTGTATCCCCATTGAGTTTAATGGCTGCAAGGCTACACAGCAATTTAGGTCTCAGCCAAGATCACCATATAGGCCCAGCTTTAGAAACTAGTAGTTAAATTAATTAATGGAAGGTATAAAGGAACAGGGGAAAAAAAGGAAAAATACCAAATTAACTTGGTCTTTCAATAAATCTGTGGAATACCTCTGCTGTTTTTTTTAGGTCCTGTGTTCTAAATGTAAATTTATATTTAACGAGGCTGACATCATTAACACTGAAAACATATGTTAGAGTACTCAAAACAGAAAGCATGATGCCAAAATTTCTTTGTTATTCCCCTCTGGACTCCTTACAATAATTATGACCATGCTGTTCCATGCTAATATTGCAGCTGTTTCATACTTTCCCTGTGTTCACTATACAAATATTGAACAGTATTATACGGCACATCAGGTGAATACTATTCTATGCCTTGTTCTTTTTCTTCCTTTGGAGTCGCACTCTACACATATTGCAGTCAGTGAATTTCAGCATTATATGATTGCTGTATCCTGGATGCATAGAAGTCATGACAGAGGCTGTTCACAACTTAAAGGGGTTGTCTCACTTCAGCAAATAGCATTTGTCATGTAGACAATACAAGTTAATACAAGGCACTTACTAATGTATTGTTATTGTCCATATTACCTCCTTTGCTGGCTGGATTCATTTTTCCATCACATTATACACTGCTTGTATCCAGGGATTACGGCCTCCTCTGCAGCACAAATGTGAGGTGGCTGGGACGGGAGCTGCTGTGCATGCATGTCTATTAGTTCTCCCACAGTCTTGACCACCTGAGAGGTGGTCAAGCTGAGGTCAGTCCATGGTCTGGTGTAAACGCTTTCTGTATTTCACTTCTAATTATGATTTGTAATTTAAACATAATTTTTATTGTTAATGTATTTTACTTAAGATCCAAAGGCTTTTAGACTGGAGAAAGGAGAGATTGTCCAGCACTATAACACTATATGACAGTGGGGATGGAGGCAAGAGGGAGACTTAGCAGGATTCTCTGGGGGAAGTAGGAACAGGGGAATAGAAAGTGGGCAGAGGCAGTGCAGAGGAGCGACACTACTTGTTAGGGGCCTTATGGGGGAAGGGGAGACATGATGTGGCAATTTTTTGTCTTAGGGAAAGGGGGACACAGTTTAACTTAAAGTGAATTTGAAAGATTTTAGAATGAATAAGCTTACATAGGCTACGTGAATAATTCTATTTACTACGTGATTAAATATATGATAAAACAAAGAAATCACAATAATAAAGAGTAAGTAAACATCATGAGCCTAAATGGGGTGGAGACTCAGTCGATTATGCTATAACCCATGGCTGTCTACCCCTGTTATAACACATGACCGACACCCCAGGGTGTACAAAAGAAATAGCGTAAGTCATACTCACATTCTACCTAGAATGGAGGCCTGGTGGAGTCTCCTGAGACAAGGTGGGTAGCAGAGTTTTAACCTGTTAGTCCCTCCTCCAGTGTGCATCACGCATGTCTCTGATATCACTCAGGAATATGGTCTTATCAGTACAGTTGGGTAATGGGTTTCTCTCTGTAACCCACTTTATTACAAGGAAAACTTATAAAACTATTATACAAAGTATTAAACCGAATTAAAGGGGAGAACCAATCAGTTACTTAAAAATACCCTTACAATACACACAGTGAGGCCAGTCTCTGGTGGAGGGAATATAAGCAAAAGAAAAGGGCAGTGGAGAAAGATACAGTCTGTTAGGTGCTCTGTGTGTGTGTGTGTGTGTTGGGGGGGTAGGGTGAAAAGGAAAGTCACTTCAGGGGGTATGGGGGAGACAGTGGGCTTCAGGGGCTCTTGAGAGGTGTGCAGGAATACATAGAAAAATCAATCCTCTGAATCTGCTGCCTGTATTAAACATATACAGGCAGCAGCTTCAGGAGAACTTTGGCCCCCACCCACAATCACTCATCAAACATATGAGTCTCTAATGCAGCCACTTGTCATAGGGATCTTATTCTCTCTCCTTCACTTGTCAGCTGCCAAGATCTCCCATGAACTGCCATATGGTCCGAGTAATCTCTTCAGTTCCTAGTAGAACCCAATTAGCAATTTAAAGGGCGTGGTATGTCTTGAATGGCTCAAACTGCACACAACATATAGGGCACTGAAATGCCAGTGGGGTCAAAGCACTAATTACCCTCCACAATAAATTTCCTAAAAGGCGTAGTTTTCAAAATCGAGTCCCTTTTTCGAGGTTTCCACTGTAGGGGTACGTCAGGGTCTCTTCAAATGTTACATGGCTCCTGAAAACCATTTCAGCAAAATCTGCCCTCCAAAAACCATATATCACTCTTTCCCTTCTTAGTCCTGCCATCTGCCCTTACGACCACATATGGGGTGTTTCTGTAAACTGCAGAATCAAGGTAACAAATATTGGCGTTTGCTTTGTTGTTAACCCTTGCTGTGTTACAGGGGAAAAAATGGATCAAAATGGTAAATGGGGGAAAAAGTAAATTTTGAAATTTCACCTCCATTTTCCTTTAATTATTGTGGAACATGTAAACAGTTAACAAAGTTTTGAATAATGAGGGGTGTCGTTTGTAAAATTGGGTAATTTATGTGTGGTTTCTATTATGTAAAGCCATCAAAGTCATTTCAGAACTATTGGTCCTTTATAAAGTCGGTTTTGGAAATTTTCTATACAATTTGAAAAACTCTAAGCCTTCTGACATCTTAAAAAAAATAAAATAATATTTACAAAATGATGCCAACATAAAGTAGAGATGGTGGATGTTAATTAATAACTATTTTATGAGGTATCAGTATCCATCTTAAAAGCAGAGAAATTCAAATTTAGAAAATGCCAAATTTTTGGAAAATTTCTGTAAATATTGGATTCTTTTATACTTAAAGTTAAAACATATAGGTGTATTTATTAAGACCCTGCACTGGTGGTTGATCCACCAAAGTTATGTAGAGGCGTTAGCTTCTTCATAACTTCAGCGAATCCACCACTCGTCTAAAAAGATAGAACATTCCCTCTTTTTATCCGAATTTAGAAGCCATTCCAGCAGTTCCATTCCACAAAATGGGGAACATATGCAGCCGGTATCTGTGTTTTGCTACAGCCATGTGCATGAACCTTTAACCCTTTTGCTACCAGCCCCGTGCATGCACGGCGCTGGAGCGATGTGGGAACATGACGCCCGCTCGCACGTGTGGCAGGCGGCAATCGGTAATTGAAGGAGTTAGATGCCATGATCACGTGAGATCACTGCATCTAATTGCGCTAAAACCCAGAAGCACGCACTTCCAGGTGTCCTACAGATGCCCCGTGTGGCCAATGGGGGCATCTGCACTGTATCTGAATGCTGTAAGCCTCGCTGATGAGGCTTACAGCGTTTATGCTGCAATTCTTATTTTGGCCACTAGATAGCAGGACAGGATAAGAAATGAGCAAACATGGCATTGAATTGCATGTAAAAAATCCCTAATAGTTCAAAATTAAAAAAAATGTATAAGTTCATATATGATGCTTAAAATAATCACAAAAAATAAATAAGTTAAAACATATATAAAAAAATTAAAAAATCTAAAAGTTTAAATCACCCCCCTTTCCGTATAATTAAAAAATAAATACCTAAATAATGATAAATATAAACATTGTGGGTATCCCCGTAACCGAAAATGACAATACTTTTAAAATATTTAAAAAATTCAAAACGGCGAATTGCGTAACAGAAAAAAGGGTCAAAATGGCAGATTTGCAATTTTTTCATTACTTTTCTTACCCAAAGAAATGTAATAAAATGTGAACAAAAAGTCACGCACACTCCAAAATGGTATCAATGAAAATTATGGATTGTTCCCTAAACAGCTCAGTGGATGTAATTATAAAAAAAAGTTATGGGGGTCAGAATATGACAATGTAAGAACATTTTTTTTTCAAAGTTTAAATTTATTTTTATTTATATATTTAAACATAAGAAACCTACATATGGGGTATTGTTGTAATTAAACTGACCCAGAGAATGAAGTGCATGGATCAGTTTTTCTGCAAACTGAATGCCGTGGGAACAAAACTCGTAAAACTGTGGATGAATTGTTTTTTTTTTTTCCAATTCCACCCCTACCGCTTCCCACTACATTTTATGCCATAATTAATGGTGACATTTGAAAGTACAACTTGTTCCGCAAAAAATAAGCCCTCATACAGCTATGTGAACAAAAATATAAAAAAGTTATGGCTCATGGAAAATAGGGTAAAAAAATGAAAACGCAAAACAAAAAAAACCTCCGGTATCCAAAGGGTTAAGGGAAGAGAAGTCAGAAAACACATCTACATAAGTGTTAATGTTATTTAGGCCTCATCCACACAACCATATTGATATGTTTATTCTGCATTTTCCTGTTTCACACAACCTGTACTATGTTAAAAAAACACCTATTCTTGTCCACAAAACAGACAATAATAGCACATGTTCTATAATTTTTATGGTGAAACGACACATGGATGTGAACCACACACAGTGTGCTGTCCGCACACTGTCATTGGTCCTCATCACACATGAGGACAAGTTACTTCATAACACTGAGCTACAGAGCTGCCTCATCCTCCTCTCTGCTCTGCTTGTCAGGGATTATAATCCTGAATACAGCTGATAAGATCTTCAGCTGAATATCTGTAGGAATAGAGATCATGAGGAGACATGAAGTACAGAGAGGAGGGTGGAGGTGTGGCTAATGAGCAGTAGCACTTGTATGCAGTCTCCATTACCACAGCCCCACATTACCAGAGTCTGTCCTGTCCATCCTCTCTGTACTTTATGTCTCCTTATGAACTAAATTCCCTAGAGATTCAGCTAAATTTCTTATCATCTGTATTCAGGATCATAATCCCTAACAAGTAGAGCAGAGAGGAGGATGAGGCAGGTCTTTACCTCAGTGTTGTGAAGTAACTTGTCCTCCTGTGAGATAAGGACAGGTTTTGTGTGAACTAATGGGACAGTGGCCATTTTGTTTCTCCTAATAATAATTGCAAAAAGAGCCATTGTAACTAATGAAAGGTATTTGAGAATATATTTATTATAAAGTAATATTTAAGTATTTGCATTTTCTCAATTCGCAGAGAACCCCTTTAAGGGTGTATTCACACAGTCGTGTCCGCTTTGCATGTGTGCCAGTATCTATGTGGCCATGCCTTTAAAGATAGGACATATCCTATCTTTTGCAGATCTGCAGTTTGCGGTCACCGTCATGTGCATATGCCCTAAGCCCTGCTCTCCACTAAGCGCTCCATCCACCATGTTTCTCCTTTGTTACTGGGCCTATCCGTTGTCTCAGCCAGGGCTGAATGTGTTGTGCTGCCCTTTGATGGAAATTAAGGACCACATTTTAATCTTTCACACTGTGTGAGGTGGACTACCACTAATTTTCTAGGAATGCACTTTTTTTACTTTCATTCTTCAGGTACATTTATCATTTGTGGTTGTTTTTTATTTCAGTTTTAAGTCTATCTTTGCTTTGTAAACCTGCACAAAATGTATACACCTAAATAATATATTTGGTGTGAGAGCAATGTGGTTTATACCTATAAGTGTAAAAGTACACCAGGGGGTTGCCTGGCATAGGTTGGGACTTCTTTGAGACTTCTGCTAAAGCTGCATATAGTAAATGTGCCATAATCCAGGTCTAATCATTCTTTTAGCTCTTAAATAGTGTTGAGTGATGTGATGCAACAAATCCGAATGTCGTCGCGTTTCGTGGTAACGAATCAGTTTTTCTTAAAATGGAGGCTGCACATATTACAAAGTGAAAGTAAGCCCGGGAAGGTGGGATCACCCATTATGCCATGCAGACAGCCAATCTGCAGATACTCATCCCCTGTGATGTCATAGCCCTATAAAACTCCCATCCTGCACATCCATTTTCATGTGAGCTGAGCATAGGGAGAGATGTGGCAAGCACTCATGCACTAGGGACAGGGTTGCTGAAAATGATTAATAGAAGAATATTGGAGAAGGAGAGTGCAGGGAGAGTGCAAGGAGACTGCAGGGAGTGTGCAGGGAAGCCAGGTAGACTGCAGGGAGAGTGCAAGGAGACTGCAGGTAGACTGCAGAGAGACTGCAGGTAGACAGCAGGGAGAGTGCAAGGAGACTGCAGGGATGGTGCAAGGAGACTGCAGGTAGACTTCAGGGAGACTGCAGGGAGAAAGCAGGGAGAGTGCAGGGAGACTTATGCTGCGAGAGTTTTATTTATTTATTCCTACATTTACTTATTCCTACATCAGCCATAAATTAAGATATTTAATTCAATACCAAGAAGATGGAAGCCTTTATTATTCCACTGCCAGTGTGCCAACCAATACCATCCTCATCTTTTGCTGGCTTTACTTCTTCCAAACCATCCTTCAAAGTCTTCATGTCCTAGAAAAAAGTCAGCAAGATGCAAAGAGAGGAGGAGCTGGATGTTCCTGATGACATATTCTCATCGTGATTACATGATGTGGAAAAGGAGGAAAAGCAGATGGCAGAAGGGCTCCCACCTGTAGGGCAAGAGAGTGCTGGGGTTGGAGAAGTGGGTATGCCAGAGCTGATTAATATTCTGTGTTTACTGTCAATAACCTGCAGGAGAACAGCAATAATTTGCATATTGTCCCCCGACCTAACCAGTCAAACCCCATACCAGCAACAGCGCCTGTTTCAAGGTGCATTAAAGGTGCTGTGCGGCCATTAACAATGAAGAAAGACTATACAGTGTGGTGTTCCTTAATAAATGAAAGACAGCCGAGGGCTAATTGGTCTTGTGGTTCTTCACCATGACATGCCCGCTCCATGTGGCCGTACTCTAAGGCAGAGTGGCCTGGGTATACCTGATTTATAGCGATTCGTGACAAATTAATTCTTAAAGGAGTATTCTGGTTACACAAACTTATTTTTAAAAACAGATTTCCCACATATTCTACCTATCACTCCCTAATCTCATGATTTTCAACTTCATGCTTATTACCAACACCTTTTTTCGGGACCCAATCATCTGCTGCCATACTATGTTTCTTGCTGCACACCATCGTGGCCCCCACGCTTGTACTATGTGACTAAATTTACTTGCTGAAAACTACATTTCCATAATCCAATGTTTTCTTAGAGCGCGTTCATGTGGATTGTGTCTCCCTCGGTTGGAAGCAGCTTTGGGAGACGCCCACATTTCATTACTCCTTGGCATCTCCGGCTATTCACAGCGAGAAGTGTGCACAGAGGCTGGAAACATTAATGGTGTAATGCACATACAGTGTCTTGCGAAAGTATTCGGCCCCCTGGAACTTTTCAACCTTTTGCCACATTTCAGGCTTCAAACAAAAAGATATAACATTTTAAATTTTTGGTGAAGAATCAACAACAAGTGGGTCACAATTGTGAAGAGGAACAAAATTTATTGGATCATTTAAACTTTTTTTGTAATAATAAAACTGAAAGTGGGGCGTGCAAAATTATTCGGCCCATTTACTTTCAGTTCAGAAAACTCACTCCAGAAGTTCATTGAGGATCTCTGAATGATCCAATGTTGTCCTAAATGACTGATGAATCCACCTGTGTGTAATCAAGTCTCCGTATAAATGCACCTGCTCTGTGATAGCCTCAGGGTTCTGCATCATGAAGACCAAGGAACACACCAGGCAGGTCCGTGATACTGTTGTGGAGAAGTTTAAAGCCGGATTTGGATACCAAAAGATTTCCCAAGCTTTAAACATCCCAAGGAGCACTGTGCAAGCGATCGTATTGAAATGGAAAGAGTATCAAACCACTGCAAATCTACCAAGACCCGGCCGTCCCTCTAAACTTTCATCTCAAACAAGGAGAAGACTGATCAGAGATGCAGCCAAGAGGCCCGTGATCTCTCTGGATGAACTGCAGAGATCTACAGCTGAGGTGGGAGAGTCTGTCCATAGGACAACAATCAGTCCAACACTTCACAAATCTAGCCTTAATGGAAGATAGGCAAGAAGAAAGCCATTTCTCAAAGATATCCATAAAAAGTCTCGTTTACAGTTTGCCACAAGCCACCTGGGAGACACACCAAACATGTGGAAAAAGGTGCTCTGGTCAGATGAAACCAAAATTCAACTTTTTGGAAACAATGCAAAACAATATGTTTGGCGTAAAAGCAACACAGCTGGTTAAAATTGATGGGAAGATGGATGGAGCCAAATACAGGACCATTCTAGATGAAAACCTGTTGGAGTCTGCAAAAGACCTGAGACTAGGACGGAGATTTATCTTCCAACAAGACAATGATCCCAAACATAAAGCAAAATCTACAATGGAATGGTTCAAAAATAAACATATCCAGGTCTTAGAATGGCCAAATCAAAGTCCAGACCTGAATCCAATTGAGAATACGTGGAAAGAGCTTAAAACTTCTGTTCACAAACGTTCTCCATCCAACCTCAAAGAGCTTGAGCTGTTTTGCAAGAAAGAATGAGCAAGAATTTCAGTCTCTAGATGTGCAAAACTGATAGAGACATATCCCAAGTGACTTGCAGCTGTAATCGCAGCAAAAGGTGGCACAACAAAGTATTAATGCAAGGGGGCTGAATAATTTTGCACGCCCTACTTTTCAGTTTCATTATTACAAAACAAGTTTAAATGATCCAATAAATTTCGTTCCACTTCACAATTGTGACCCACTTGTTCTTGATTCTTCACCAAAAATTTAAAATGTTATATCTTTTTGTTTGAAGCCTGAAATGGGGCAAAAGGTTGAAAAGTTCCAGGGGGGCAAATACTTTCGCAAGGCACTGTAGATGCTGGTAGGACATGATCTTGTGAAAGCTCATTCACATGCGCACCACTGTCAGTGCTTGCACATTCCTTCCCTTCTCAGCCGGAAAGAACTGCGCACGATCGGCCACTGAAAGTCATATCGCACAGGTCGTAACCATAGTGAACAAAGCCAAAACAATGGCCAGGGTGACCATCTAAGGTTTTTTTTTCCAGAGAACAGTGTGATATTGTTAATTACACCATATCAGAATTTTTATTATTTTGGGTAAAAGTGTAACAGAAGATAGAGGCTATGTACACTTTTGGGGGCTTTTTTTAAATTATTGAATTATACTTATTTTGAGCTAAAAGTCATTTTTTCAATTGGTCTTTATTAAAAACATGGAATCTTTTTTTATGTACAGAGCTGACATGCTCTACTAGCTACCTGTGGATTTTTTGTCTTTTCCGTCATCTGAGGAGCAGACAGGCTCCTTATCTCTGCTCTCTCACATTATGAACACTTATTATAGCTCACGTCTCATCTTACTGATAAGAATGTGGTTTAGGCTACTTTCACACTAGCGTTTTTGAATTCCAGTATTGAGCTCCGTCATAGGGGCTCAATACCGGAATAAAACGCTTCAGTTTTGTCCCCATTCATTGTCAATGGGGACAAAACTGAAACTGAAGACAATGGAATGGTTCTAGACCATCTTCCATCTTCAGACCGGAGGGCAAACCGCAACATGCTGCGGTTTGCTCTCCGGTCTGGGCATCTGCACCAAGATGGATCCGGAATGACCCCCAATGCAAGTCAATGGGGACGGATCCGTTTGGTGTGACACACTAGTAAACGGATCCGTGCTCCATTGACTTTCAATGGAGTTATTTCCAGATCTGCTTAAAAGATGTTAAAGATATTACAACCGGATCCGTTCATTACGGATCCACAAGGTTGTATTATCACTACGGATCCGGCAGGCCCCTTCACCTGCCGGATTCGTAGTAAAGCTAGTGTGAAAGTAGCCTTAAATAAGTGTTTATGACCTCTTAGTAGCTTAGTGATAAGGGTAATTAGATGACCGGCGCAAAATTTAAAGTACCAGTCACACATCTAGACAAACAGTTAACCCTTTGTGACTGAACAGCTCAATAATATTAATGAAGGCCAATTGAAAATATGATTTTTAGCCAAAAATAGGTTAAATGCAATCATAAAAAATTGACTCCAAAGGTGTACATAGCCTTTAAACTTTGTGCAACCGGAATACCTCTTTAACAAATCAAATTTCTTGGTTGACTTCAGCAAAGTTGATGATTCAAATTTTTTTTAAACTTCGCTCATCTCTACTCTTAAACAAAAAACACTTCGAAAAGTAGCGAGGAACACCAAATGTTTACAAATTTGGTCACATGTCACGGAACACATTGCAATTGCCATGACTTTTTAAAGCCACAAAACAGACGCTTCTGACTTGATAAATGCCCCCCTGTGTGTCCACTGCGATGTCGTCTTGCCTTCAGTTATTGTAAAACCAGGCTATGAATTTTATTTCCTATTATAGTTATTGTTTGGCTGGAATGATTGGACATAAACCTATAAAATAAAACGTAAATCACATTAACTATAGAACTTGTTCAAATTAAAATATATTCACAAGGCGCTTGCTTCATTAAAAATGTAATATTGCAGTTAACGCTCACGTAAAAAAAAGCTTAATGGATAGAACGACTTCTCATATTCCACACATCATAACTCCATCAAAAAGCAGTTTAGAAAAACAATATTGTGACATTTGCTTATTTTATTTCCAATATAAAATTTCTCTGGCAAATCCTGATGCAGAAGGCAAAGGCTTCGTTCATTTTAATATGTCAGATCAGTATGAAACCTTATCTCCTTCAGCAAAGACATACTGGATAACAAGTGTCAGCCAAGCTTTTCTTTTCCCCGGCATGCTCAGTTAATGGAGAGGAAAAAAAAAATTCACATGTTTTCCTTCCAAAGTATTAATGAACAAAAGGAAACAAATATTGAGCTATAACAAAGCTGATTTCAAAGGAATCATGTTTATTTGACTTGGTCCATTGTATTCCACAAAGTCAAAGTGATCTGTGTGCCCTATATTCCTGACAAAAGCTTTTCCCAATCTGGGTACGATAGATAAGTCATTTATAGAAAGGATTACTTATCTTCAGGGGTGTATCAGAAATGAAACAAATCAAAAAGAACCCCATAAATGTGACCATAGTGTGCATGATATAAAATGCCATCTTATAGGAGACTAGAATAAAAATCCAGATTTTTGCTTTCAAAAATTGACAAAGCAGCTTAATATTAAGAACAACTGCCGAGGAGAGAGACGGATTAGGTGTCCAAACTTTGCTTCCGATAAACAGTAGGTCCTGTTGTGAATCTTCCATTGCGATTTAGAAGCTTTAACCGTTACCATTTGCCGCTGGAGAGAATGATACTTCCGCAAAAGAATTATAGTCTGGGTCATATTGTTTTTCTGTATTGCTTTCCTCACTGGGCACTGCAAAAGCTAGTAAGAATGCCATGTATGGTGGATCATCTGTGTACAGTCACTTAATCCCTTTAAAGAGGGGTGTCCAGTTTGCATCAACAGCATGGAAAATAATCTTTTATGAAAAAGGTTTTATTTTGTAATGTATTTCTTTCAACCTTTATTGCTTCTATTGTCTGTTATGGGCTGTGGTCACATGACCATGTCCATTCAGCTCTTTCTTATTTCCTGTGATGTAATGTCCACAGGCGTGTCAGTGATAGGGGAGTGTCTATGTAACTAGCTGGGTGGGAAGAGCTATAAACTAGCTGAATGTTGTTAGGGACAGTGATAGGGGAGTGTCTATGCAACTATCTGGGTGGGAGGAGCTATAAACTAGGTGAGCTTTTTTAGGGGCAGTGATAGGGGAGTGTCTATGGAACTAGCTGGTGGGAGAAGCTATAAACTAGCTGGGTGTTGTTAGGGGCAGTGATAGGAGAGTGTCTATGGAATTAGCTGGGTGGGAGGAACCATAAACTAGCTGGGCATCATGGGATTTGTAGAATATTACAATGTGAGATACAAGATGTAAACCAGAGTGACCGGGTTACAAGCAGAAAACTGGCAGACCAAGCTCGCTGTAACTCAGTTCCCCTAGACTCCATTTCATGCTTAGTCGTGTGCTCAAGTGTCACATGACCCAACAGTAACATGCTAAAGCCAGTCATTGGTTGCAGCAGCACATGTGACCCCATCTATATGGGATTTTACAGCTGAAAGGAGCCAGGGATGCAGGGACTTGGAACACAGAGGTAGCGAACAGGTAAGTAGGATTATTTCAACAGGTACAGCATGTTGGGTTCAACAATTTAAAAAGTCCAAAAAGCTGTACTGGTCTGAAAGGGCATTCATTTTATAATTTGTGTATCTCTGCATTTAGGCAGCCATTGCTTTTTTAGATTGTCACTGATGTGGCTGCATGGGGCGATCGGAGCTGTTGGGGGTACATAAAAATTTCTGTGTAGTTTATCATTTTTTTGTGACTCAAATATGGAGAAAAAACTCTTTTGACATTTTTTTGTTATACTGTTCATGTTTTACATTTAACAACACACTAAATTAATTCATCAGACTGGTACGGTCATGTAGATACCTAAAATACTTTTATACCTATATACTTTTTTTTATACTGTTTGTGCTTCCATAGAAGCCCCACTTACAGGGCAAAACAGTTCTCTAAGGTGGCTATAGTCACTGACAGAGCTGAGAAGAGTCAGGAGCTTATGAATATAATGACTCCCTAGCTCATACAGTATTGAGTGGACTCGGCTTGCGAAAGGGCTGCTTGATTTTAGGAAAATGTCCTAAAATTAGCAAATATAATAAAATAAATCAGAATTTTGCTTAGGGTATCTGTCATTAGTTAAAATATATACTAAAAAAATCAAAAACAGAATTGCCATTTTTGCTAGTCTTGCTTAAAAAACATGGATAAAAATTGATCAGAAAGTCATATCCCAAAATGATTCCAATGAAAACATCAACCTTTTCCACAAAACAAGCCCTTATACAGCTCCATCAACAGTGGAATACAAGCAATTTGGCTCTCAGAATATGACAACACAAAAACATTACACAATATAAGTATTTTTATTGTGCAAAACAATATAGTAAATAAAATGATAAACACACATCCTGGAGGCCAAAATAGGCTTCGGTTCAAAACTAAAATATATTAAGCTGTGGTGGATCTTCATGAAACAGTTGCGTTATTGTTATGACCACCAAAGTGTTGACATGATTTCCCATAGGAAATACTGTAATCTTTACAGGATGTCCCCTATGATCTAGATTCCTGCAGAGAGTAAGAAAGTCTGTCTAAGGCCTCTTCCACACGACAGTATTTTTTGTGGGCTCCGATCCGCATTTTTTGCAGATAGGATGCGGACCCATTCATTTCTATGGGTCCACAAAAAATGCGGACAGCACACCGTGTGCTGTCTGCATCCGTATGTCCGTTCCGTAGCCCGCAAAAAAAAAAAATAGAACATGTACATGTACTGTTCTATTAGGGGCCAGCTGTTCCGTTCCGCAAGATACGGAATGCACACGGACGTCATCCGTTTTTTTTTTTTGCGGACCGCAAAACACAACGTTCGTATGAAACTAGACTAATCCAAGAAGCATATGTGTTACTATATACTACTAGGTACTGTATGTCTATTTTTCTGTAATGGCAAATGCAAGATAGTAAAAATAAAGAACTAAAACTTCCACTTAAAGAGGACCTTTCACCACTCCTGACATGCCTATTTTAATAGCTTCATGCATTCCCCATGTAATAACAATTCTGGAGCATCTATTCTTATGGCTGTATGTTGTGCCATTCCTTTATTATTTGCACTAGAAGTTATGAATGAATTGCTATTTGCCTTCAGTAAAGGTAACAAGTTGGGGGTGTGTACCTCCCGTAATGAACTACACTACACAATTAACATGTAATTTATCTCACAAAAAAGAATTCCGGAATTGCTGTTTTTTGCATATTCTTTACAAAAAAATGCAATAAAAACAATCAAAGACCCCAAAATGGTACCAAAGAAAAATACAAGTCGTCCTGCAGAAATAAAGCCCTCACTCATCTCTATGAGTCTTGGGATGCTGCAATGCAAAAGGGATTTTATTGTGCAGAAGTAGTAAAACCTAAAAAAAAACCTCTGTATCTCTGTAATTGTACAGATCCTGTTATAATGTTATTTGTGCCGCAAAGTGAATTCCGCAAAATTTACAATTTAAAAACTCAATGGCGATATTGATGTTTTTTCCTATCCGCCCTAGAAAGAGTTTATAAAAGTTATCCAATAAGTTATGTGTACCTCAAAATGGTGCCATTAAAAACTACAACTTTTCCCACAAGAAAAAAGTTTTTTTTGCTGGATCTGGCAGGGTTCGGCAATAACGCTTCCGTTACTGATAATACAAACATCTGCATCCGTTATGAATGGATCAGGTTGTATTATCCTTAACATAGACAAGATGGATCCGTCATGAACTCCACTGAAAGTCAAACGGGGACGGATCCGTTTTGTATTGTGTCAGAGATGGTACGCATCTCAGAACAGAAAGAAAACAGCAGCTTCCTGCAGTCTGCTCTCTGCATTTTGGAGCATTCCGTTCTGTTCAGTTACATTTTGTCCCCATTGACAATAAATGGGGACAAAACGGAAGCGGTGTTAAACTAGCCTTAGACAGAAAAATAAAAAGGTTATAGTTTTTGAAATGCGACAATGAAAAAATAAAAAAGAAATGCTTGCCTAAGGGCCCATATGCATATGGGAAAGGGGCTAACGTTGATAGGATATTGCTGGACTATGGAATTTATGTCCTGTCAGTAGGGAAACAAACATGGTGACCCTCACCATTCTCTAGAATGAAGTGCAAAGGGATACAGTGTCAATTCAGCTATTGGTGTTGGTGATGGTGGGGGTTCACAATAGTCACACCCCCACCCTGGGAGAGTAACTGCAATATGTCACTATTGTCTTAAATTCCAAACCCCTACAAAGATCGAAATCCATTCAGTAAGAAAATAAGGACACCTGGAAGGAGTTAATTTTTAAAAAAAATCTTTGTGCCATTTGTGTTTGTCTTGCCTAACATGCTTTTTCTTGCATATATTTTCACACCCCACTTTTCCATTCCATATTTTCTTTGTGTTCCTGTTCTTTTTTCTCTATTGAGTTCATTATTTCTGTCTGGTGGGCTTCCAAATAATTAACGGAATTGTAATAAATCTGTAAAAAGCAGCCTCATAATGCATTTATCATTTTATCATTACCACAAAGATAATAATGGCATGAATCATGTTCAATTCGGCATAGCTAATGATCCACATTTTTTAATCTTTCTTTTAAAAATTTGAACATTGCATATATTAATTTCATGACAAAGGGAAGACCGATTCTCCGGTTGCCACTGCCATCATCCTCAATTAAAACTTCACCTTCGTAAACCTCTAAATAAAACACTGATTGCATAAAACACTGACTGCATGTGACTGGGTTTTAACCCCTTCCTGGAAGGAATTTTTCACCTTCCTTACAGCCTAATTTTGCAAATCTGACTTGTCATGTTATGTGTTAATAATTTTGGAATGCTTTTACTTTTCCAAGCGATTGTAAAATGTTTTTTTCTGACACATCACGCTTTATATTAGTAGCAAATATTAGCTCATATGTTTTATTTTAAACCCCTTCAGGACCTCCACTGTACATGCACGACGGAGGTCCGGTCTAAACATGGCACCCGCTTGCACATGCAGTGGGCGCCATAGCCGCCCGGTTTCTTCTGTTTAATATAGCAGAGACCCGTGCCACATATCTGCCATAAGGTTGATTGCATACATTTTCCCCTTCAGATGCTGTGGTCAAATGTGACCATGGCATCAGAGCAGTCCGGAAGCAGAAGCCCCGCGCTTCTGCTCTGGTAACAGCATTCCCCGGCTGAGATCGGGGACCCTCAAGCAGGCTTTGCAGTGTATTATAGGAATATATCAATACAGGTGGCAGCACTATATTGTTATATTGAAAATTAAGTGTTCAATGATGGCTATGTAGCCATCAATGAACAAAATGGGTAATCCAATGATTGCCAAGGTGTTTTTAAAAATATAAGTTTTTACAAATATAAAAAAATAAAAAATTATAAAAGTTCAAATCACCCTCCTTTCCTTAAAATAAAAATAGTTACCCAATTAAAAAAAAGCATCATGGGCATCGCCACGTGGGAAAATGCCCATACAATTAAAATATAACAATATTAATGGCATACGGCAAATGGTGCAGCAGGAAAAAACCAAAGAGCCTATTCACAATTTTTTGTGACTTCAACTTCCTAATAATTAAAAAAAAAAAAGAAAGTCACACACATGTTTAAATTGGCATCACTGAAAAGTACAGATCTGCAAAAAATGAGCCTTCATACAGCCCCTTCACATAACTACAAAAAAGTTATAGAGGTCAGAATATGGTGATAATTTTATTTTTCTCAAGGATTCTAATTTTTTTCAGTATTAAAACTCAAGAAAAATTATTCAAGTGTGGTATCGTTGTAACCATACTGACCTGGAGAATGAAGGCAACATGTCAATTTTACCGCGTAGTGAACGGTGTAAAAAAGAATTGTGTTTTTTCCCAATTCCACCCCATTTGGAATTTTAATCCGCTTCCCACTACATTGTATGCAACCGTAAATGGTGCTATTAGAAAGTTAAACTTGTCCTGCAAAAATAAGCCCATAAGACCTTGTTCACACATCAGTTATTTGATCAGTTATTTCCATCAGTTATTGTGAACCAAAACCAGGAGTGGAGGCTACACAAAGATCAGGTGTAATGGAAAGATCTGCACCTGTTCTGTGTTTTTGATCCGCACCTGGTTTTGGTTAACAATAACTGATGGAAATAACTGATCAAATAACTGATGTGTGAACAAGCCCTAAGCTCATAAGGCTATATGAACGGAAAAATAAAAAAGTTAGGACTATGTGAAGGCGGGGAATGAAAAATGAAAATGCAAAGATGGAAAATCGCAGGGTCCTCTAAGGCCCCTTTCACACGAGCGAGTTTTCCGCGCGGGTGCAATGCGTGACGTGAACGCATAGCACCCGCAGTGAATCCTGACCCATTCATTTCTATGAGTCTGTGTACATGAGCGTTTTTTTTCATGCATCAGTTCTG
The DNA here is from genome assembly GCA_900303285.1 of Rhinella marina. Lineage (NCBI taxonomy): Eukaryota > Metazoa > Chordata > Amphibia > Anura > Bufonidae > Rhinella > Rhinella marina. The sequence continues at coordinate 136,168 of ONZH01007540.1, forward strand.
CGTTGCGTGAAAAACGCAGCATGTTCTATATTCTGCGTTTTTCACGCAGCCCTGGCTCCATAGAAGTGAATGGGGCTTCAGTGAAAAACGCATTGCATCCTGAAGCAAGTGCGGGTGCAATGCGTTTTTCACTGATGGTTGCTAATAGATGTTGTTTGTAAACCTTCAGTTTTTTATCACGCGCGTGAAAAACGCATCAAAACGCATCGCACCCGCGCGGAAAAAACTGAACAACTGAACGCAATCGCAGACAAAACTGACTGAACTTGCTTGCAAAATGGTGCGAGTTTTCCTGAACGCACCCTGAACGCCCGGACCTAATCCGCAACGCCCGTGTGAAAGAGGCCTAAGGAATAAAATCCAAATTTTATAGAAAATGTGGAAAAATGTGTTATTTTCTAAATTTGAACTTCTCTGCTTTTAAGACAATATGTCTACTTTATGTTGGCATCATTTTTAAATGTCATTTTATTTTTAGGACATTAGAAGGCTTAGAATTTAAAATAATTTTTTTTTCAAATTTTCAAGAAAATTTCCCAGACTTTTTAAAGGACCGATTCAGTTCTGAAGTGAATTTGAGGGGCTTACATAAAATAAACCAACCTTAAGTGACCCCCATTTTAAAAAATACACCTCTCAAAACTGATTTTACAAACTTTAATTCAGAACGCTCTCTAGTTGTGTTGTCTTTCTTGTGCACAGAAGCCCAGAACTGTACACATGTACACTGCATGTGTGGTCTGACTAATGATTTGTAAAGTGCCAGGACTATGTTCTCATCATGGGCATCTATGCCCCTTTTGAGGCAACCTATAATTTTATTGGCCTTGTCAGCAGCTGCCTGACGTTGGTTTGTTACTGTTAAGTTTGATGTCAACTAGTCAGATCTTGTACCATTTCAGAAATACATGGTGTACTGTACTGCATTGGAACTGTCAGTTTTACACTGACAGTTCGCCTATGACCCAGCCTGGGGGCTGGTTCTCATTAGCTTTCATAGCTGGCAGGCCCCGAGTGAACTGCAAACCACCCTGACTAGTATGAGATCCACTTAGTAACTCCCAATCTGAAGAGCCTTGAAAAAGGTCAAAACAAAAGACCCAGCAATCTGACCAAATAGCCTAAAACTGAGAACGTCCCACTAATTCCAAACCTGCTAGTACTGGTGCCAAGTTCGTTCAGACACCAATGCTGCTACAACTCAGTCACCACACTTCTACCAAACTCAACAGGCACTGGGGACAGGATGCACTGAATTTGTTTGCATAAGGCACAGTTTTTAAAGTATCACAAAGAGACAAACTTATGCTGTCTTCCTTCATTAAACTGATAGCAGTAGCCCTTGTGCAGTCATGCAGAGGACCCAGTTGCTATTCTCAAGGTCCTTTTCTCCAATATTTATTTATTCTATGCACTTATATATTCCACAGCACTTTACAGACATTAGCATCCAGCTGTCCCCAATGGGGCTCACAATCTAAGTTCCCTATCAGTAGGTCTTTGGAGTTTGGGAAGAAACCAGAGTACCCGGAGGAAACCCACACAAACACAGGGAGAACATACAAACTCTATGCAGATTTTGTCCTTGATCAGATTCAAACCCAGGACCCCAGCACTGCAAGGCACCAGTGCTAACCACTGAGCCACCATGCTGCTAATTGGAAAACGTATGAGGGAAAAGATGATACCATCTCCTATCTTCTTTCTCTTTCTTTCAGTTGTCAGGCTTCACCTTATCCAAACTGAATTTCTCTAAAGAGTGCAGTGAAAATAATTCAACATACACACACACACCTCGCCCTTGGTCCTATTGTCCAAAAGCACCAAATTGGCATTCTTTTCCGATGCAGACCCTGCTTTAACATCTACATAGACCAGTTGTGGCCCTGAAACAGATTTCCCATTCACCATGATTGAAATCAAGACCTCGAAGGTCTGCTGCATTGCAAATGCCACCCCTACGTCCAGCATTGGGGGAGCAGGACCACCTGCAGAGCTTGAACGCTCCACCAAGAGTCCCTATGGCATACCCGACAACTGATGCACTACATCCTGTCCGTTGGGACATTGTCAAGCAAAATGATCCAATGGCCCCCAAGCAAATCACCCAGGATCTCCAATCACCTCTGGTGAGCTTACAAAACCCCCTATACTGGTGTTATCCATCACTTCACATGGCTGCCTCTAAGCAGGTATCAGAACAGCTGCCAGACCAGCATCTCCCGAAAGCTGCTCTGGAAGAGCACCATTCTCCCCACTGACACCCAGAAAGCTGGCACCTCCCTACAGGCCCAGATGAACAAAGGCTGTTTTTGTGCAGCACCCGACTTCCACCAGCAGGCAAAGCTGCTGCGCCTTCCTGCTGACTGCTCTGCCTGTCATCAGTCCTGCTCCATCCTGGACTGTATCGCTCCAGAAACCATAGCCATCGCCGAACCCATGCAGGGGTTGGAAGAAACCATCTCACTACCTTGGATGATGGAGAAGACTGCCAGAACCTGCTTCTGAGCAAAATTGCCACCATGAAGAGCCATGGCCTTCCTGACCTGTCACTATAAATTCATGATGTTGCTCTGGATGGTCTCCCATCATCCAAATCCACGAGGATGGTAACACACTCTAGCCCTCCCTTTTATCCTCCTCCAAGGCCCCTCCCATGAACCACCAAGTTATTCCCTCCTACAATATTATCCCCTTCATCTCCATCCTCTCGCCCTTGTCCTGCCACCCTCCATCTGAGTACTCCATGCCTTTACTCAACTGATGATGTTGGAATTTGAAGCCAACATGGACAACATTTGTGATAATATCCGGAATGGAATATATACATATGCAACTCAGTTACTGCACTATGAACAACTGCCTTTTTCAAGTGGTATTTGGTTATCAACAAGGTAGTTTTGCTTGACTTTCATGTACACCCTTTAAAAGCCATAGAAAAAGTCCTTGTGTCAACAAATTATCAGTGATACCAATGAAGAGCACATCTGTGAGTGGAAAGGACAGGTATTGTTTGGAGGGGTTGTAGAAACTGCCCTTCTAGTGTTAAAATTTCTTAGGGAATACTATGCCCCTTTCTATCAGTTGAGAGCACAGTTGTGATTGATATTGTTTTGGACAGTCATAGAAAGTGCCCCTTGTACTGCTGTACAATGTCCCCGGGGTAGCAGAGACTACCTAAAGTGCAAGAATGCCATCCGGTGGAAGATAAGGATAACTACAAACAGGGTGCCTTCATTGGGTTATTGGAAGCTGATTGGAGAGGAGCCATCAAGAAGGCCGGATAATACCTGAGTAATGGGTAGAGTTATGGGTGTAAGTGGGTGTGATTAGGAACCACTTTAGATAGAACACAGATAGATACTTTCTTTCCTACACATTACATTGTATTCCTATCCCATAGTTAGTTGACCCTTGTACTTCTCTGTGCCATTAATAAATCCCCTTAGCTATTGTCATTAACTTACTCTTAACCTTCACCCCAAAAACTCTGCAGATTCTACATATGGCCGTTCCAAGGAGTTTCTGAATATACAGTTATATGTGAGCTAAGATAGACAACCTAAGACAGGACAGGGTTTCTTAAAGGGGTTGTCCGAGTTATGAAAAAAAATATATAGTGCTTTAAATCTGATGGGCAGCAATATATAACTAAGTTAAGCAAGTTTTAGGCAAAACTCTATATTTCCACATTTCCCTGGTTCTCTTCTGGTCTTTGTTTACATGCAGTAATAACAATCTCTGCCCCTCCCCCTGCTCTGCTCTGCAAATGCTACCCTGAGTGACATGTCTGCTGGGATACTCAGCAGCATGTTGTATGTGTAGGACTACAAGTCCCAGCTGTACAATGACACTGCTGATACACACAGGATCTTCCCCCTACCTTCTTTGTTCTTTGCATCTCCTCCAGATCATCTCCAGTGTCAGCTTTGTGTCTGTAGGGTGAGGAGGGCAGATCCTGTGTCTCTTTACATCTGCAGCTGCTGTTGTAAAGCCTTCAGTGTGTTCTGGCTGAAGGGGTTAATGTTTTATCTGAAATAATCCAGGGAGAGAGCAGATAGCAGGAGCCAATGCAATGGGGGCGTAGCCAGCACAGTGACGTTTCGTTTACAGGCTCTAATCTGCTGGTGCACGAATACAAGATTAGCAGGGACCAAGCGGACATCACAGATCATGTGTCACGCTCTGGTGTGGAGGGAATAGCCACACCGAGCATACGAGGGAAGGGAACAGACCAAAACCAGGGAAACGGTCGCCTCCTGCAGGGAACCCTGAAACTAGGCCCTGACTGACTACCAGTATGAACAATCCTGGGTGGTAGGAGAGTTCATACACAGGAACCTAATAATAAATGCACCCTAAAGAACCCTGTAGCTACTGACAAGAAAGAGTAAACCCGTTCCTCCAAGAGTAAGGACGAACAGGAGACTCCAAAAGGAAAACCACAAAAGGGAAAAAGTCACTTATCTTTAAGCAGATATCACAGCAGTCGAGATCCACACCACACACTACTAAGTAGGCAGAAAGTATAAACCGCAAGGGATACTGGGAGAGGAAGGGATAAATAGGAGAAAGATAGTTACCACAGCCGCAACAGCTGAGGGGAAGGGGTGTGGTAAACAGCAACCAAGGGAAAAGCATGTCAAATTATGTCACTCTTGAAAGCCACGCAGAACGTCTGATACAAGACGCAAGCCCACTTGTGACATTACCCCCCCTTTTACGGGTGACCTCCGGGAACCCAGGACCAACTTTATCAGGATGACACCAGTGAAAGGCTGTCACCAAATGACTGGCATTCACGTCAGATGCCGGTGTAAGAGACAGCTCAATGATATCCTAACTTTCATTAGTATGTTTAAAATGTGTTAAAGTTAAATGCATATCTGTTCCTGTATTTCTGTGATTCTAGTCCTTTAAGACAGCAGCCATTGTACTGAGATGCTGGAGTGACACGCCCCCAATGAGGTCATCCTGCCAGTTTGCAGACAGAGAAGAGAAGAGAAGCAGGAAGTGACGAGACAGGGAGCTGCAGCCATCTTGGCAAGAGAAAGACAGGTGTCTGTGCTGTGTTAAAAGCGTGTGGAGGCATCAGAGAACTCTCCTGTGCAGCTAAACTGTATGTACTTCAGTCCAGAGGCAGACAGAGTGTAAAGAGACAAGCACATTTAGTGGAGCCACGCTGAGAGGACTGTGCGCAGTGGCTGACCAGTGAGGCTGACATTGTGGCTGTGTATATTGCACCAAAACTAGAGACTCTCAGTGCTGTTGAGTACCGGACAGTCACTGCAAAACCCCAACTTACACCACCTCCCAGTGTATGGATACGGCTGGACTGTCAGTTTGCTCAGTGATATCTGCTGCTGGACATTGCATCCATTTGGTTCCCCGGCCTGCTGAGGATTTGATTGCTTCAGAGATCGCCATCACCGTGAGAAGAGGACACTTCGCTATCAACGAAAGGGCCCCACCGTGCGCTTCTACGGACTGTAAGCGGTCCACCTGGACCACTGGGAAAAGGGGGGTGCGCACCTAAAAGTGAAGTTAGGGTCAGTTAGGGATAATTCGGAGGGAATTGTTCGCTCAGCGTCCGTGTTCAGAAGTGGACGTAGTAAACGTGGAATCTATTGCAGAATCTGTCTTGAAATGTTCATATTACACTGTGTACATTGCTTGTCTTTCCCCTTGTTCTTTTACCTTTATCTTGCCTTTATTAATCTATAGTAAATGCATTGTTCTTAAACTTAAACACCAAGTGTGCGTTCTTTCTGGTTGCGGAACAACCACCTGCCTTGCTCTCGGTTTACACCGGTACCCATGACCTCTCCTCAAGACCATAACCCTTCCAATGAACAAGATATTGAAGAGTCCCACAGAGAACACAAGAATCAATGATCTTGACAATCTGGAATTCCAAATTACCATCCACCAAGGCGCGGGTGGCAAGGGAGATGGCTCCAGAGGTTCAACATATCTCTTCAACAAAGATCTGTGAAACACATTATGGATTTTCAGGGCCTGAGGAAGTTCAAAACGAAATGCTACAGGATTAATAATGGCCATGATCTTATATGGGCCAATAAATCTTGGACCCAACTTCCAAGAAGGAACTTTCAACTTAATGTTCCTAGTAGACAGCCACACAGAATCACCCATACTTAGGTCCGGACCATTCATACGTCTCCTGTCAGCCACACGTTTGTACTTGTTACCCATATTTATCAAGTTATTTTGAATTTTTCGCCATATAGAAGACAATGATGACGAAAAACGTTCTTCCTCAGGAATACCAGAGGTATCAGAACCAGAAAATGTGCCAAACTGCAGGTGAAAGCCATATGCACCAAAAAATGGTGACTTACCAGTGGAGTCCTGTCTGCAATTATTTATGGCAAACTCAGCCAGAGACAAAAACGAGGACCACTCCTCCTGGTTCTCAGAGACAAAACATCTCAAGTAAGTCTCCAGACTCTGATTGGTACGCTCAGTCTGTCCATTCGTCTGGAGATGAAAGGCAGAGGAAAAAGACAGTTGTACCCCGAGCCGAGTACAGAACGCCCTCCAGAATCTGGACACAAACTGAGTCCCACGATCAGAGACCACGTCAGTGGGAATGCCATGAAGTTTCACAATGTTGTCAACAAACACTTGTGCAAGAGTTTTAGCATTGGGGAGTCCGGGTAATGCAATAAAGTGCGCCATTTTACTAAAACGATGTACAACCACCAGAATAACTGTCTTACCAGACGACTCAGGCAGATCAGTGATGAAGTCCATGGACAGGTGAGTCCATGGTCTGGACGGGATGGGTAATGGAAGTAGAGGTCCAGAAGGTCGAGTATGTGTCACCTTAGAGCGTGCACAGACACTACAGGCTGACACATAATCCTCAACACACTTACGCAGCCCTGGCCACCAGAATCTACGAGAGATGAGGTCGACAGTGGATTTACTCCCAGGGTGTCCCGCAAGCACCGAAGAATGATGCTCCTCAAACACCTTATGATGCAAATCAGAAGGAACAAACAACTTCCCAGGAGGGCAAGACTCCGGCGCATCTTCTTGGGCCTCAAACAATTTAGTCTCAAGATCAGGGTAAAGAGCGGATATCACCACTCCTTCAGACAGTATAGGGCTCGGATCTTCAAAATCACCACCTCCGGGAAAACCACGTGACAAGGCATCCGCCTTCACATTCTTAACCCCAGGACGATATGTGACAATGAAATTCAATCTTGTGAAGAACAAAGACCATCTGGCCTGCCAGGTAAGCCAGATTTTTGTGATCAGTGAATACCGTGATTGGGTGAATCGCCCTTTCCAACCAATGACGCCATTCCTCAAAAGCCAACTTAATGGCCAGTAACTCTCTGTTTCCCACATCATAATTTCTCTCCGCCACAGAGAGTTTTTTCGAAAAAAAAGCACATGGGCGCCATTTACCAGGTGCCGGGCCCTGTGATAAAACAGCTCCTACCCCCACATCGGATGCATCAACCTCCACAATGAAAGGTTGTGACACATCTGGCTGCACCAATATAGGGGCTGAAGAAAAGCACTCCTTCACAGCGGAGAAGGCTTGCAACGCTGCATCAGACCACACTGAGACACTTTCTTGGTCATGTCAGTTAAGGGTTTAACTATTGTCGAATAGTTCTTAATAAATTTTCGGTAATAGTTGGTGAACCCCAAAAATCGCATAAGAGCCTTCAGATTTTCAGGTCGGTCCCAGTTCAGAACAGCACCGACTTTCTCTGGATCCATACGAAAACCTGAAGATGAAAGCAAGTATCCTAAGAATTGCACCTCTTGTATAGCAAAAACACATTTCTCTAATTTTGCATACAACTTGTTATCTCTTAAGATTTGCAACACATGCCTCACGTGATCCTGATGTGTCACAATATCTGGAGAATAGATTAGTATTAGAGATGAGCGAGTAGTGTTCGATCGAGCCGGTATTCGATCGAATACTACGCTATTCGGCATACTCAATTTCGATCGAGTATAACGGCGATGGCGCACTTAGAATTCGTTTCCCCTCCCACCTTACCTGGCGCTCTTTTTCCACCAATCACCATGCAGGGGGGGTATGACAGGCCCGCGGAGCACGCTGGCAGCGCGAAAACGGCGTCTACATGGATTGGCTGGAAAAACCACGTGACCTCGAATATTAATAACTCAGGTCTTCCTGCTCGTTCGCATATGCTGCGTGAACTTAGTCAGGGACAGAGGCTGGAGAAGGGAGAGATAGGTTTTAGCTGTTGGACAGGCAGGAGTGTGATTAAAAGCCCTTATCAGGGCTACTATAGTGCAGTACAGTGATAGCTTTACTACTATATACACTCTGCAGAGAACGGCTGCTGTATTCAGGGATAGCTGCTGGAGTAGGGACAGAGAGAGGCATTAGTGGTGTATTAGGTGCTCTGCTACATACCAAACTATATTTGGCACTACTGTTCTGCGTTCTTTTTGGCTGCAAAACCCTGTTATATACCTAGTGTGTATATGCACCATCTGATCTTCTGGCAGTATACGGCTGTGTACATTTTTTTTTTTTAAATACAGTTTCTTTGGCTCTAGTGTTCTGGGTTCTGTGTGCCTGCAATACCCTTTTTGTATACCAGGTGTAAATACCCACCGTCTGACCTGTTAGTACACGGCTGTGTACTCAGACATATTTAAAAAAAAGTCCTGTTATTTGGCACCTGTATTGTGCGTTCTGCGTGCCTGCAAAACTCTTTTATATACGTGCTGTTAATACCCACCGTCTGACCTGTTAGTACACGGCTGTGTAATCAGACATATTTAAAAAAAAGGCCTTTTATTTGGCACCTGTATTGTGCGTTCTGCGTGCCTGCAAAACTCTTTTATATACGTGCTGTTAATACCCACCGTCTGACCTGTTAGTACACGGCTGTGTAATCAGACATATTTAAAAAAAAAAGTCCTTTTATTTGGCACCTGTACTGTGCGTTCTGCGTGCCTGCAAAACTCTTTTATATACGTGGTGTTAATACACACCGTCTGACCTTGTAGTACACGGCTGTGTACCTAGAAATATTTAAAAAAAAGGCCTTTTATTTGGCACCTGTATTGTGCGTTCTGCGTGCCTGCAAAACTCTTTTATATACGTGGTGTTAATACACACCGTCTGACCTTGTAGTACACGGCTGTGTACCTAGAAATATTTAAAAAAAGTCCTTTTATTTGGCACCTGTACTGTGCGTTCTGCGTGCCTGCAAAACTCTTTTATATACGTGCTGTTAATACCCACCGTCTGACCTGTTAGTACACGGCTGTGTAATCAGACATATTTAAAAAAAAGTCCTTTTATTTGGCACCTGTACTGTGCGTTCTGCGTGCCTGCAAAACTCTTTTATATACGTGGTGTTAATACACACCGTCTGACCTGGTAATATACGGCTGTGTACGCCAAATATTGTAACAAAAAAAAAAAAATGCGGAGGGCTAGCGGAATCGGACGTGGATGTGGACGAGGACGGGGGCGCGGAAATGCTGTTGGGGGCCTTGTTGAAGCCAGTGGGGATACAATGCGTGCTGGTGAGGGGCAGCCAGGATTCCGCTCATCCAGAATCCCTGCCTTTATGGGACAGTTAAGCAGGGGGCGGGTTACACCGCTGTTGAGGCCTGAGCAGTGTGAACAGGTGGTGCAATGGATAGCCGATAGCGCTTCCACACAGTTGTCCACCAGCCAGTCATCCACACAGTCTCACTCTGACCCTCCTTCCTCCACACCTGGCCAACAGAGTCATCCCACCCTTGACCCCTCCCAGGAGCTCTTTTCGGGTCCTTTTTCAGATGTGCCGGAAGAATCCCTGGAGCTACCAGAGGAATTTGTTTGTAGTGATGCCCAACCACTTGAGTATTCGCCATCTCCTGCTGATGTGGACCCTGAACCAGCATCTGTTATCATGAGCGATGATGATGATGAGACGCAGTTGCCATCAAGGGAGGCTGTTGGAATGTCCAGTGGGCAGGAGGAGGAGCAGAGTGAGGAAGTGGAAGAGGAGGTGGTGGATGACGAAATGACCGACCCCACTTGGCCAGGGGTGATGTCCAGCGGGGAAAGCAGTGGAGAGGTGGTGGTCTGCGCAGCACCGAAAAAGGCAGCAAGAGGCAGAGGGATGTCCAGAGGCAGAGGGATGTCCACAGGCAGAGGGATGTCCACAGGCAGAGGGATGTCCACAGGCAGAGGACAATCCAGACAGAGAAGTGAGGCCACAGCCAGCAGGGCCGAAGCTGTTCCCGGCAGCAGGCAGTCGCGCGAAGCTCCCCCATCGAGGCCTCGTACTTCTGTGGTGTGGAGATTTTTTAATGTTTGTGCAGATGACAAACTGAGCGCAGTTTGCACACTCTGCCACTCAAAACTGAGTAGGGGCTCTGAGAAGAGCAATATGACCACCTCAGGCATGCGGCGTCACTTGGAAGTCAAGCACTGGGCTGAGTGGGAGAGAGCAAACGCAATACAACCTGCGCCAGGTCTTCCTGCCACTGCCTCTTCCCCTTTGTTGTGTGCTGCCACTGCGGTCCAGACCTCCAGCCAGGACACCTCCACATCTGCCTCTGCCTCGACTACTTTGGGGCCTTCTCCTGCTGCCTCCCCTTCCCCCGCATCTTCGCCTGCACCTTCACACTCCTCGTCCCATCAACTGTCCATCTCGCAGGCGTTCGACCGCAGGCGGAAGTACGCCTCGAGTCACCCCCAAGCCCAAGCCTTAAACTGCCACATCTCCAAACTGCTGGCCCTGGAGATGTTGCCGTTTAGGCTTGTGGAGACGCAGGCCTTCCGCGACCTGATGGCGGCTGCTGCACCTCGCTATTCCGTCCCCAGCCGCCACTACTTTTCCCGGAGTGCCGTCCCCGCCCTGCACCAGCACGTGTCGTGTAACATCAGGCGGGCCCTGAGGTACGCAGTCAGCGCAAAGGTCCACTTGACCACCGACTCGTGGACAAGCGCTTGCAGCCAGGGACGATACATCTCTTTGACGGCACACTGGGTGAATGTTGTGGAAGCGGGGACGGGGTCGCAAAGAGAGACGGCCTACCTACCACCCCCACCCAAGATTGCCAGCAGGGGTTCTGATAAACCCCCCTCCTCTTCCTCCTCCTCCTCCTCTGCCTTAACATCGCCCTCAGCCGCTAGCTGGAAGCGTTGCAGCACTGGCGCGGGGAGACGTCAGCAGGCGGTGCTTAAGCTCATCAGCTTGGGCGACAGGAAGCACAGCGCCCCAGAGGTGAGGGACGCCATATTGCAGCAGACGGAGATGTGGCTGTCGCCGCTGCAGCTAGGACCAGGCATGGTCGTGTGCGATAACGGCCATAACCTGGTGGCGGCTCTGGAGCTTGCCGAACTCAATCACGTACCATGCCTGGCCCACGTTTTTAATCTGGTAGTCCAAAAATTTCTAAAGACTTACCCCAACCTGGCAGAGCTACTGGTGAAAGTGCGGCGCTTGTGCGCTCACTTTCGGAAGTCAACTGTAGCTGCTGCTAGCTTAAAAAAACTCCAGCAACGCCTCCATTTGCCTGAACATCGGCTGTTGTGCGACCTGCCGACTCGCTGGAATTCCACCTATTCCATGTTGGCCAGGGTGTGTGAGCAGCAGAGAGCATTGATGGAGTACCAGATTATGAATCCACGCGTGCCTCCAACTCAGCTCCCTCAGTTTGCCAACCACGAGTGGCCATGGATGGCAGACATATGCGATGTACTGCGTATCTTTGAGGAGTCCACCAAGAAGGTCAGCAGCGAGGACGCTATAGTGAGCGTAACCATCCCGCTCCTATGCGTCCTTAAAGAATCGCTCATCGCAATAAGGGAGAACGCATTGCACGCAGAGGAGACGGGGGTAGGAGGAGACGCAACGGAGCTACACAGTCAGACCACACTTTTGTCTGCTTCTCGGTTGGCAGTTGCAGGAGGAGGAGGAGGATGAGGAGGAGGAGGACGACGTGGAGGTGGCTGTGGAAGAGGAGGAGGATGCTGGCGGCGAGGGTAGCAGTCAGGCTGTGTGCGTCCCATTGGTTCAGCGCAGATGGGGCGGAGAGGAGGCGGAAGAGGAAGAGGAGGAAATGGCAAGTGATCCTTCTGGTGGGGGCAGTGACGTCATGCCTATTCAGAGTCTGGCACACATGGCTGACTTCATGCTGGGCTGCTTTTCCCGGGACACACGTGTTGTCCGGATAGTGGAGAACAAACTGTACTGGGTCTTCGCACTCCTGGACCCCCGGTATAAAGATAACGTCTCCTCTTTTATTCCGGTAGAGGAGAGGACGAATCGATTGCTGGAATACCAGAGGGAACTCGTGCAGAACATGATGGAGATTTTCCCACCCACCATCGCTGGCGGCAGAGAGGAGAGGGTCTCCCAGAGTCCCACAACATCGATCAGGCCCACAGCCACCAGGGGAACACTCTCCAAGGTGTGGGACACGTTCATGGCACCCCCTCGTGCAACTTCCATCACTGTGGGGCCCGCTATCAGCAGGAGGGACAAGTATCGGCGGATGTTGCGGGAGTACCTGGCAGACCGTACCCCTGTCCTCCCCGATCCCTCGGCGTCCTACACTTACTGGGTCTCCAAGTTGGACACGTGGCTGGAACTGTCCCTGTACGCCTTGGAGGTGCTTGCCTACCCTGCCGCCAGCGTGCTATCAGAAAGGGTGTTCAGCGCAGCCGGGGGCATTATAACCGATAAGCGCAGCCGCCTGTCAACCGACAGTGCCGACAGGCTGACGCTAATCAAAATGAACAGCAAGTGGATTGACCCGGACTTTGCTTCTCCAACAGTGGAAAGCAGCCAAAAGTGAAGTGCCATCTGTATGAAGTGCCATTTCCTCCTCCACCTCCTCCTCCTCCTCCTTAACCGCCGTAGAATTGCTCCGTAAAAAAAAAAAAAAATATTTATGGCTCACCTCTTGGTCCTACAAGCAATTTTTATCATGGCTCACCTCTTGGGCCTACAAGCAATTTTTATCATGGCTCACCTCTTGGGCCTACAAGCAATTTTTATCATGGCTCACCTGTTGGGCCTACAAACAATTTTTATCATGGCTCACCTCTTGGGCCTACAAGCAATTTTTATCATGGCTGACCTCTTGGGCCTACAAGCAATTTTTATCATGGCTCACCTCTTGGGCCTACAAGCAATTTTTATCATGGCTCACCTCTTGGGCCTACAAGCAATTTTTATCATGGCTCACCTCTTGGGCCTACAAGCAATTTTTATCATGGCTCACCTCTTGGGCCTACAAACAATTTTTAAGAGGTCTCACCTCTTGGGCCTACAAACAATTTTTATTATGGCTCACCTCTTGGGCCTTAATACAATTTTTAAGAGGTCTCACCTCTTTGGCCTCCACGTAATTTTTTCGAGGGCTCACCTCAAGCTAACTTTGCGCACTCATTAAAATATTTTCACAACAAGGACCTAAGAGCCCTCGATGGGAGAGCTTTGTGTGGGGGCCTGTCATAGGGAAGAGATGCGGCCCTGTGGGCTCTAGCCTGCCTTCTCCATGAGCCTCTGGCCAGCCCACGGCCTCTTCCTGCCTTTTGCGGTCCTATGCATCCCTCAACATCCCCACTGCTTTACCTGCTAGACATGACACTGGGCCAGGTCGGATCACTGACTTCGTCATACTCAACCACCTCCTCTTACACTGCCTCACTTTGCTCCAACAGCCTCCCTTGCTGGCAACTGTGTCTCATCATCGTCCCTAATCATTTTACACTTTAGTGCCCGTTCCACACCACCATCAGCTAGAGATGGAGCTTGCTCCAGTGTTTGGGCATCAGAACAAACAAAATCCTCAGATAGCTCCTGCGATTCTTGCATGGGTGGGAACACTGGGTTGATAACATTGGGCAGGGTGGGAGGAAGGAGGGTCAGAGTGAGGTCCCTGCAGTTTCTGCAGGCTATCGACGAGACTGGACTTTGTGGACTTGACTGGATGGTGGACAGATTTAACAAATCTAGAAGGAGAAGGAGGGGTTTGCCGAGCTGTCTGTAAGGGTTGCGGAAATCCAGACAGAACCAAGGCCCAAAACTTGGGTGGGGGTAGCAGGTTTGCCCGTCCCCGCCTCCACAACATTCACCCAGTGTGCTGTCAGGGAGATGTAGCATCCCCGGCCTCAAACCAAAGTGTTGGTGGTCAAATGGCCTTTTGCAGTAACCGTGTTACTCGGGCGTGGATGATGTTTTGGGACATGTGCCTGGGCAAGGCAGGGATGGCACAGAGGGAAAAATAGTGATGGCTTGATTGCTTTCCCCCTTGCCTATGCCATCTGTGGTTGTCATAGGCAACGTGATTTTAAGGGGTGCAGAATTTTATCTTCTTTTTTGTCTAGTTTGGCTTGGGGTCCATGGCAATGTAGAGTAAAGAAGGTTTCCTTGTATGGTCTTACTTTACAGAGAGGTTATATTGTCTTTGGAGTGTATTGTTGAGAGGCTGTGATAGTGGCGTAATAGTGCGACTTGGGCGCGTTATATGCACCCAGACATGCTTCCCCTGCTGTCCCAGTTGCATTCCAGCAGTGTTGGCATCCTTTTCTGAGGTTTCAGGGTGGACTTGGTGACCTCCAAGTGGTCGAATTGAGATTTCCAAGTGGCAAGCATTTTTTTCCCATAGACTTTAATGGGATTCGATATTCGGTCGAATAGTCGAATATCGCGGTCTATTCGAATCGAATTTCGAACTTTCGAATATTTCACTACTTGCTCATCTCTAATTAGTATGTCATCCAAATACACGACTGCAAACCTCCCCACAAGATGATGAAAAATGTCATTAACAAAATGCTGGAAGACAGCAGGAGCATTGGTCAACCCAAAAGGCACGACCAGGTTCTTAAAGTGGCCCTCAGGAGTGTTAAAGGCCGTCTTTAGAGATGAGCGAGCACTAAAATACTCGGGTGCTCGTTATTCGAGTCGAACCTTTCCCGATGCTCGGTGCTCGTTTCGAATAACGAACCTCATTGAAGTCAATGGGAGACTCGAGCATTTTTGCAGGGGACCAAGGCTCTGCCTAGGGAAGGCTGGGTGAAAACCTGGAAACATCAGAAAATGATGGAAACACCACGGAAATGGACAGGAAACAGCAGGGGCAGCATGCATGGATGCCTCTGAGGCTGCCTAATCCCACCATTACCCCAAATTCTCCTGCAACAGCCTGGTGGTTACCCTCATGGCAATTGTGCTCACCCAGACCAAGAAAGGCGAGGCACATGCCCATCACATGTTAGGGAAGCACCCAACTAGGTGCAACGAAGGTCCATCACCGCCTGCAGGTGACACCACTGCTCATGCTGGCACTGCTGTGCTATCCCCCGCCCCACGATGCAGGCATAAGCCTGACACATCATGGTGACAGCGTAGTGACACCAACAAATTACCAAGTTAGATTGAGGTAGCAGTCAAATGTCTGTAGGCGAGCCTCCCAAAAATTTGTTTCGGAGTGTCCGAAGTTAACCCTCCTAAAAAATTGTTTAGGAGTGTCTGTAGTTGACCCTTCATATTTTTTTTGTTTCCCTGTTATTAGTTAATGTACAACCCATGGCTGGCATGGTGGGAATATATAGGTTTTGCGTCACAGACGGTCCACTGCACCGTTACATTTTCTTCATCATTGCCAATTACTTTTTCACCAACTGTTGTCTGGCAATGATAAAGGGGAAGGTGAATCCACTGCGGAAGACAAGTGTCATCCTCCTACAATTCTACACTTGCTCTCAATTGAAAAGGGGATGTTCTTGCCGTGGCCTTCCTCATAGTGGCCGCTTCTGTGGACGACAGAGGTGGTGTACCTACTGACAGCCTGACCGAACACGATGGCAGATGGGGAGACACTCCCTCATGTAAAATTGTTTTGGAGTGTCTGCGGTTGACCCTCCTGTAAAATATTTTTTTTGTTTTCCCTGTTATTAGTTAATGTACAACCCATGGCTGGCATGGTGGGAATATATAGGGAAGCACCCAACTAGGTGCAACGAAGGTCCATCACCCATGCCCATGCTGGCACTGCTCTCCTATCCCCAGCCACACGATGCAGGCATAAGCCTGACACAGCATGGCGGTGACACCAACAAGCGGCCAAGTTAGATGAGGTAGCAGGTGAGCCACCCAAAAATTTAGCCTGACGCAGCATGGCGGTGACAGCAGAGTGACCGAGTTAGACTGAGGTAGCAGGAGGTGAAGCACGGATGGTAATTCGAAGGTGGAGAAAGTGGCATAGTAATTCTGAGAAACCGTGAACGAGGTAGGCCCCGCAATCCTCCAAGTGGGCAGTACATGAGCGGCCCCAGGGTCAGACTCGGTCAGAGTATGTGAAATGCTCAGGGTAGCTGAACGCCAGGCTCGACAAGGGAACCCGTTTCGGGTTATCGATTGTCGAAATGTTAGCTTACATCACGTTTAGTATCTGTTCTGATCAGTTGCTGTGGCTATTGGTGGTAAAGTGGTGAGCATAGCTGCTTCCCAAGCAGTTGACCCGGGTTCCATTCCCGTCTATCGCAGGAGGCAATTAAAAGAAGAACCAAAAAAAAATCTGTACAATATCTAATACGTCCCCTACCCGGGTAAATTGTTTGGAGAGAGGGCCTGTAAGTGGGGGGCAGGCTGGGGGGAAGGAGGTTGAGCTGGAAGAGCCAGAGGAGTGCCCCCTTGGCTAGCGTGTGTGGTGGTGAAAACAGCCAGATGGAGTTAGAATGACGACGCAGGACCCCAACTTAAAAATTTAGCATCAACCGGTACAGTTGTCAACTATGAGCTCGATCAAGTGTGGTATGTGTTCTATGTATTCTTCTCAGTTTAATACCATATATGGCACCTATCCATAAAAATAGTTTGGAGAGAGAGAAAGAGAGGAAAAAGACGTAAATTGTTTGGAGAGAGGGCCTGTAGGTGGGGGGCAGGCTGGGGGGAAGGAGGTTGAGTTGGAAGAGCCAGAGGAGTGCCCCCTTGGCTAGCGTGTGTGGTGGTGAAAACAGCCGGATGGAGTTCGAATGACGACGCAGGACCCCAACTTAAAAATTTAGCATCAACCGGTACAGTTGTCAACTATGAGCTTGATCAAGTGTGGTATGTGTTCTATGTATTCTTCTCAGTTTAATACCGTATGTGGCACCTATCCGGAAAAATAGTTTGAAGAGAGAGAAAGAGAGGAAAAAGACGTATTTTTAAAAGTGACGTTCAGTATAGATCAGTTAAAGAGAAAGAAAGGATTTTATGAAATGGATTTGTATCACTGAGAGCAAAAGAACCTATTTTATTACGTGACGTGCAGTATATATCACTTGGAGATAAAAAGGGGAATGTGCAGACTTGGGCTGCTATAGTGCAAACCACTATGGTGGTGACAACAGAGTGAGCGAGTGACACTGCGGGAGCAGGCGAACCACATAAACATTTTTTGTGGCCCTGTATGGCGGCGGTGACAACAGAGTGACTGAGTTAGTATGCGGTAGCTGGTGAAGCACCCAAAAATTTAGCCTGACACA
>ONZH01007541.1:0-32045 GCA_900303285.1 Rhinella marina
AGATTTTCCCACCCACCATCGCTGGCGGCAGAGAGGAGAGGGTCTCCCAGAGTCCCACAACATCCATCAGGCCCACAGCCACCAGGGGAACACTCTCCAAGGTGTGGGACACGTTCATGGCACCCCCGTCGTGCAACTTCCATCACTGCGGGCCCGCTATCAGCAGGAGGGACAAGTATCGCGGATGTTGCGGGAGTACCTGGCAGGACCGTACCCTTGTCCTCCCCGATCCCTCGGCGTCCTACACTTACTGGGTCCTCCAAGTTGGACACGTGGCTGGAACTGTCCCTGTACGCCTTGGAGGTGCTTGCCTGCCCTGCCGCCAGCGTGCTATCAGAAAGGGGTTCAGCGCAGCCGGGGGCATTATAAACCGATAAGCGCAGCCGCCTGTCAACCGACAGTGCCGACAGGCTGACGCTAATCAAAATGAACAGCAAGTGGATTGACCCGGACTTTGCTTCTCCAACAGTGGAAAGCAGCCAAAAGTGAAGTGCCATCTGTATGAAGTGCCATTTCCTCCTCCACCTCCTCCTCCTCCTCCTTAACCGCCTTAGAATTGCTCCGTAAAAAAAAATATTATATATTTATGGCTCACCTCTTGGGCCTACAAACAATTTTTAAGAGGTCTCACCTCTTGGGCCTCCACATAATTTTTAAGAGGTCTCACCTCTTTGGGCCTCCACATAATTTTTAAGAGGTCTCACCTCTTGGGCCTCCACATAATTTTTAAGAGGTCTCACCTCTTGGGCCTCCAAACAATTTTTAAGAGGTCTCACCTCATAATTTTTAAGGTCTCACCTCTTGGGCCTACAAACAATTTTTCTCATCCTCACCTCTTGGGCCTACAAACAATTTTTAAGAGGTCTCACCTCTTGGGCCTCCACATAATTTTAAGAGGTTTCACCTCTTGGGCCTCCACATAATTTTTAAGAGGTCTCACCTCTTGGGCCTACAACATTTTTAAGAGGTCTCACCTCTTGGGCCTACAAACAATTTTTAAGAGGTCTCACCTCTTGGCCTCCACATAATTTTTAAGAGGTCTCACCTCTTGGGCCTACAAACAATTTTTCTCATGCTCACCTCTTGGGCCTCCACAACAATTTTTAAGAGGTCTCACCTCTTGGGCCTACCAAACAATTTTTTATTAGGTCTCACCTCTTGGGCCTCCACATAAATTTTTAAGAGGTCTCACCTCTTGGGCCTCCACATAATTTTTAAGAGGTCTCACCTCTTGGGCCTACAAACAATTTTTAAGAGGTCTCACCTCTTGGGCCTACAAACAATTTTTATTATGGCTCACCTCTTGGCCTACAAACAATTTTTAAGAGGTCTCACCTCTTGGGCCTACAAACAATTTTAAGGTCTCACCTCTTGGGCCTTACATACAATTTTAAGAGGTCTCACCTCTTGGGCCTCCACATAATTTTTAAGAGGTCTCACCTCTTGGGCCTACAAACAATTTTTAAGAGGTCTCACCTCTTGGGCCTACAACAATTTTTCTCATGCCTCACCTCTTTGGCCTACAAACAATTTTTAAGAGGTCTCACCTCTTGGGCCTACAAACAATTTTTATTATGGCTCACCTCTTGGGCCTTAATACAATTGTTAAGAGGTCTCACCTCTTGGGCCTCCACATAATTTTTAAGAGGTCTCACCTCTTGGGCCTACAAACAATTTTTAAGAGGTCTCACCTCTTGGGCCTACAAACAATTTTTATTATGGCTCACCTCTTGGGCCTTAATACATAATTTTTTAATCGAGGGCTCACCTCTTTGGCCTCCACATAATTTTTTCGAGGGCTCACCTCTTGGGCCTCCATATAATTTTTTCGAGGGCTCACCTCAAGCTAACTTTGCGCACTCATTAAAATATTTTCACAACAAGGACCTAAGAGCCCTCGATGGGAGAGCTTTGTGTGGGGGCCTGTTATGGGAAGAGATGCGGCCCTGCGGGCTCTAGCCTGCCTTCTCCATGAGCCTCTGGCCAGCCCACGGCCTCTTCCTGCCTTTTGCGGTCCTACGCATCCCTCAACATCCCCACTGCTTTACCTGCTAGACATGACACTGGGCCAGGTCGGCGTCACTGACTTCGTCATACTCAACCACCTCCTCTTACACTGCCTCACTTTGCTCCAACAGCCTCCCTTGCTGGCAACTGTGTCTCATCATCGTCCCTAATCATTTTACACTTTAGTGCCCGTTCCACACCACCATCAGCTAGAGATGGAGCTTGCTCCAGTGTTTGGGCATCAGAACAAACAAAATCCTCAGATAGCTCCTGCGATTCTTGCATGGGTGGGAACACTGGGTTGATAACATTGGGCAGGGTGGGAGGAAGGAGGGTCAGAGTGAGGTCCCTGCAGTTTCTGCAGGCGTATCGACGAGACTGGACTTTGTGGACTTGACTGGTGTGGTGGACAGATTTAAAGGAGAATCTAGAAGGAGAAGGAGGGGTTGCCGAGCTGTCTGTAAGGGTTGCGGAAATCCAGACAGAACCAAGGCCCAAAAACTTGGTGGGGGTAGCAGGTTTGCCCGTCCCCGCCTCCACAACATTCACCCAGTGTGCTGTCAGGGAGATGTAGCATCCCCGGCCTCAAACCAAAGTGTTGGTGGTCAAATGGCCTTTTGCAGTAACCGTGTACTCGGGCGTGGATGATGTTTTGGGACATGTGCCTGGGCAAGGCAGGGATGGCACAGAGGGAAAAAATAGTGATGGCTTGATTGCTTTCCCCCTTGCCTATGCCATCTGTGGTTTCATAGGCAACGTGATTTTAAGGGGTGCAGAATTTTATCTTCTTTTTTGTCTAGTTTGGCTTGGGGTCCATGGCAATGTAGAGGAAAGAAGGTTTCCTTGTATGGTCTCACTTTACAGAGAGGTTATATTGTCTTTGGAGTGTATTGTTGAGAGGCTGTGATAGTGGCGTAATAGTGCGACTTGGGCGCGTTATATGCACCCAGACATGCTTCCCCTGCTGTCCCAGTTGCATTCCAGCAGTGTTGGCATCCTTTTCTGAGGTTTCAGGGTGGACTTGGTGACCTCCAAGTGGTCGAATTGAGATTTCCAAGTGGCGAGCATTTTTTTCCCATAGACTTTAATGGGATTCGATATTCGGTCGAATAGTCGAATTTCGCGGTCTATTCGAATCGAATTTCGAACTTTCGAATATTTCACTACTCGCTCATCTCTAGCTGTAATGTAATCAATTTTAGACCCTAAGGGTTTTAGAGCAGGCTCAAACAGAAATGCATATATGTTTCATTTTAGTTTTTAGTAAGAATGGCATAAGATTTATGTATATCAGAGAGATGGTCATTAAAGTTGCAAATTGAGATTCTATAGGGTGGTACATAAATGTCTGTTAGGTGGGGGACTCTTCTGTATATGTTTTTTGTATATTGGAATCCATATGTTAGACAAAAACAGCCAACCATGCTTATTCAGTCTTAAATGGGTTCCCCTTTCACTACAGTCACTCCAGAATGTAACTCTAAATAGGGCAACAATACAAGTACAAAATTGTCATATAAAGAACTTTTTCGAGGATATAACTCGTGATGATCCATCCTTAGGATAAGTCATCAAAATTAGATAAGTGGGGGTCAGCTAACTCACCGATAAGCTTAAAGACGAAGGTGTGTCATGCCAGAACTAGTACGGCTTTGTGCACTGTGTAGTGGATGGGAAAGGTACTGCAAGTGTGTGGAGCTATTCCAGAATTCACACCTATATGAAATTAGTGAGATATCCTAAGAAAGAATCTCCTGGCAAATTGGCTAGTGTAAAGGGACCTTTATTCACAGAAAACCCTTTCAGGATTCTTAAGGTTCCTATACGTGGGCCAATTTTGCAGGCAATTGTCAGGAAGGAATAGTTCCTTCCCGACAAGCACCTGCTCATCAGTGAAGTAGACAGCTGCATTTACATGCAATAATCTCCTCCATTGTATAGGGAGAAGCAATGGCTAATGCCATCACTCTTTCCGATACAGACTTGTTCTTTATCGGCAACAGATGCTGTTTACACAGCATGATCTGCTGCTGGCAAACGGCGATATAGGTGACTACATGAATGATGTGATTACCCGATGAACGAACGTTTTGCTCATTCATCAGGTAATTGCCAGCACCTTTACACCACCAGATAATTGCTAATGAGTGTTTCCTATGAAAGCTTATTAGTGATCATGCTGACTGACAATCGGCCCGTGTAAAGGGCCCTTAAGTCATGTAATTAGTGATGTGAACATTTGAAAAGCAATAAGGACCAATAAACCAATAAGGATAACAGTACTCCTTTAGCACTGTGTACTAATTGTAAAAAGAACATTTTTTTCACATTTCTTATTTCAGTAGTAGAATGATACTTTTAAAAAGTTGCTTAAGCTCTTTATTAATACAGTGTTTTTTGAATGTAAAATAAGTAGTCTTAGTTGATTAAGTTAAAGGGAGTCGGTCACCTCATTTTCACCTATATAACTAACAGCAGTGCCCCACAGAAGATTGCTGTATTCCAGTCAGGAAAAGCACCGTTTATTCGCCAGGAAAACAGCTAGCTCCCAAGTGCCGCGGCTGAAAGTGAAACTAAAAGCTGCTTTCTCTCCTGACTCAATTTCTAACAGCTGTATCTTCTGATATAGTGGATATAATGCTGTGATTTGATATCATTTTAAAGCTTGGAATGCCAGCTTTCAAAGAATGTCAAAATCATGTTACCATCCCAAGATATGAGCAGCTAAAGCAGCCCTCCCCCCTTCAGTCTGGTTCGCTTTGAGCACTTGCAGCACTCAGAGCCGGGCACTTGGGAGCTGTTTTCCTGCAGAATAAAAGTGCTTTTCCTGGAAATGGAATACAGACACAAAGTGCACACAGGTATGTCTGAGATGTGTCTTTAATCTTCTGTGGGGCACTGCTGTTAGTTATATAGGTGAAAATGAGGTGACAGACTCCCTTTAAAGATATACATACGGTACTTGGTTCATGGTATGATTTTCAAATTTTCCCTATTAGGGTTTACTGGGTCTAGTTAGTTCCAATCAGCAATCATGTACAGTGGAATGTATGGTGGAAGATGAGTATTTAGTAACCTGCATACAAGCAAGATTTCTGGCTCTCACAGACCTGTAACTTCTTCTTTAAGAGGCTCCTCTGTTCTCCACTGATTACTTGTAGTAATGGCACCCGTTTGAACTTGTTATCAGTATAAAAAGACACCTGTCCACAACCTCAAACAGTCACAGTCCTAACTCCACTATGGTGAAGACCAAAGAGCTGTTGAAGGACACCAGAAACAAAATTGTAGACCTGCACCAGGCTGGGAAGACTGAATCTGCAATAGGCAAGCAGCTTGGTGTGAAGAAATCAACTGTGGGAGCAATAATTAGAAAATGGAAGACATACAAGACCACTCGATCAGGGGCTCCACGCAAGATCTCACCCCGTGGAGTCAAAATGATCACAAGAACTGTGAGAAAATCCCAGAACCACACAGGGGGACCTAGTGAATGACCTGCAGAAAGCTGGGACCAATGTAACAAAGGCTACTGTCCGTAACACACTACGCCACCAGGGACTCAGATCCTGCAGTGCCAGACGTGTCCCCCTGCTTAAGCCACTACATATCTGGGCCCGTCTGAAGTTTTCTAAAGAGCATTTGGATGTTCCAGAAGAGTATTGGGAGAATGTCATATGGTCAGATGAAACCAAAGTAGAACTGTTTGGTAGAAACACAACTTGTCGTGTTTGGAGGAGAATGAATGCTGAGTTGCATCCAAAGAACACCATACCTACTGTGAAGCATGGAGGTGGCAACATCATGCTTTGGGGCTGTTTTTCTGCAAAGGGACCAAGACGACTGATCCATGTACATGAAAGAATGAATGGGGCCATGTATCGTGAGATTTTGAGTGCAAACCTCCTTCCATCAGCAAGGGCATTGAAGATGAAATGTGGCTGGGTCTTTCAGCATGACAATGATCCCAAGCACACCACCAGGGCAACAAAGGAGTGGCTTTATAAGAAGCATTTCAAGGTCCTGGAGTGTCCTAGCCAGTCTTCAGATCTCAACCCCATAGAAAACCTTTGGAGGGAGTTGAATGTCCATGTTGCCCAGCGACAGCCCCAAAACATCACTGCTCTAGTGGAGATCTGCATGGAAAAATGGGCCAACATACCAGCAACAGTGTGTGCCAACCCTGTGAAGACTTAAAGAAAACGTTTGACCTCTGTCATTGCCAACAAAGTATATATAACGAAGTATTGAGATGAACTTTTGTTATTGACCAAATACTTATTTTCCACCATAATTTTCAAATAAATTCTTTAAAAATCAGACAATGTGATTTTCTTTTTGTCTCTCATAGTTAAGGTCTACCTATGATGTCAATTACAGGCCTCTCATCTTTTTAAGTGAGAGAACTTGCACAATTGTTGGCTGACTAAATACTTTTTTCCCCACCCACTGTATTTAGTCATGTGACCATTTTTAAAATGTTTGTCCCATGTACTTTCAACTAAACCCCAGTGCTAGGGCTTTGTGTGAGTTGTACTGGAGTGTTCCTAAAATACTATTATATAGAAAACTATTCTGAAGCTTTCTTTGTGCTAATGAAATAATGAAAGCTTTCAGAATATTAACCTTAAACATAAGAATAAGAAATAAAAAATAACAGTGCATACCAGTAAGCCAAATAAATAATTGAAAAGTGAGATTGATTTATCTTGAGATGTGAAACACTTTTGTTGAGTTTGTTTCAGTTGTCATTTTGATTTTCTTTTATGCTTTTTGGTTTTATTTTTCCTTAAAGAATAATATTTTGCTGTTGCTATACTTTTTCTTTATCAATTTGTTATTTTGTAGCTGTCCTTGCTGTTTTGGTGCATTCCCTTTTCTTTACCGCCTGTCATGAGTATATCAAAAATAAAATTCACCAAAGTGGTTTCATCTGCAAACTTGTACATGATATTTATGAAGTTTTTGAAACTTGTATACTCCCTATGGTTTGTTTTTAAATATGCGTTGGCATGCAGAATGTTCACACAGCTTATTTTGCCAGAAGTCATATTTTTTCGCATCAAAGATGGATAAGATTTTATTTTGCCTACGGTTTTACTTTGAATATCCTTCAGGATAGGTATTGCAATGTGAGGCCTCCTAACAGCTTTGTTTAAGTCTCCAGGATGCAAACAAATTACTTCTATCACACATTCTTTTCTCCAATCACAGAGAATATCAGCAGTGTATTAAACGTAGACATCAATAACAGTTATAATTAGCAAGTGGTCTATGTGGTAAAAGTTGAATGTGCTATAGCAGGCTCTATCTTGATAAAGCTGGGATAGTGAAATTGCTATCTTTCAAAAGGGTATTAGTAATGCAAACTAAAATATTTGACCGTGGCATATTTGCACACAAGATTTGGTGAAATTCTGGCATTCCTACAACTGGTAACTTTTACGAGTGTCTAAGTTTACCATGGTGCACTAGCATTAATATTGCATAATATTGTTTTAGCATTTAGTATTATAATATTAATGATATTTAATTAAAATAAAATGAATTCAATTATCTATAAATTCACCAAAGAGCTGAGAAGAAAGAAATTGTTCATAAGTTTTATCTTATTGCTGGCAGGACATGTTCTATGTTTTTCGGAATGGACATACGGATGCGAAGGGTACAATATTGTCCTCCACAGGCTTTCTACATCCATATGTCAATTCCTCAAAAGATAGAATATAAAATATTCATGGCCACAAATACAGACTATGGACCCTTTGAAGTTAAGGGGTTTACAAAAAATGGGGCATCACGTGGAGGGAATAACTATTTTGTGAATCCGCATTTTGCAGACTGCAAAATACATATGATCATGTGAAGGTAACTTTATGCAATGTCTAGCATGCAATATTTTCCTTATCAATAAAGATGCTTACTTATGTATTCTAACAGGACTGGACTGCAGAACAATTTCTAATAAATATTTTCAAGAAAAATTAAAAAAGAGCTCCCATAAAAAAATTCACTCATCTGTTAGAAGGGTAAATGATGCAATCTGTAGTGAAGGTAATCTTCTTACCAGTGACTGTATTTGTGAGTTATAACCTCCCTTCTGATCCTTGACATATGACCAAATCTCTGATCTCCAACTGACACAGGACAAGAAGTCAGTTACTTTTCTATTGATTCCCATGAGACAGACACTGAGGCTTCCATAGGAATACATAGAGAAACTGACTTCCTGTCCACACATAAGATGCTGTGTTATTTGGAAAGTCACATTGCTGGTCACATGACACAGCAAAGTATCAGAAGAAAGGGGATTACTCACAACTATACATTAGGTAAGAGTAAATGTAACGAGTCAAAGAATGAACATTTTTGTAGGAATCATTCTTTAAATAAAAGTTACTGAAACACCATAGCTCACACATAATGTAATATATATGCATTAAGCCAATATTCAATGATTCAATAATTGAAAGAGGGGCAAATATATGAATCTTTGTTCTAACATTATACTGACTGGGGTCTGACTGACTCTCTCATGCAGGGAACAGTGGGTATTCAGCTGTCTTATGAGTAGGCTTGAGTGAATCATAGATCTGAAGTTGATTTGTTCAAAAATGTAGTGAAACCGAATTTCCTTGCGCTTACATGGGTGTTGGTTCCACATGCATGCTGGATCCCCTCTGCCCTTTGCCATTTCTGGTGCTACAAAGGCCTCCAATAATTCAGGGATGCAGGTACCAACATGCATGCCGAGTCCACTCGGCCTATAAAGAACCAACACCCCCTGATTATACGGAAGCCAAGGATGGCACATAACAGGTAGGAAATAGTGTTAGGTTCCCGTCCTACAGAGATCACCTTGACGATTTGGTGGATGGGCTCAGATAATTTTGTACAAAATATATTTGCCAAGAATCTCTAATTTACTAAACAAGCATAGCATTAGCTTCAGAATACCTCATATCACTATGGCATTTTGTGCATTATCTGGTTTGGCAGTGTGCCGTTGCTTTGTATGTATTTTCCTTTCCTTGGACATTCACCCTTAATTTAAGGGATTTTACACAGACCCATTATCAGTCAAAATGAACTTTTCTTCCTGATCATTTGTCGTTTAGATGGCTTGCAGATCAGCAGACACACTAATAAAAGATATCTATTGTCGCCAGCAAAACTCAACTCCTTGTAAACAGGAAGTGTGCTGTTGAAAATAATGTAAATGAACAGCCACACAAATAATTTAATAATTTTGTTTTGGGCAATTACTTGCCTGTGTGAGTGGTGCTTAGTTTGTTACATTATGAAACAGCTCGTTATTGGGCATAAATCTGCAAAAGGACTTTTAGGCTCCTTTCACACGAGCGTCACGGATTCAGTTCAGGGTGTTTTCCGGAAAACTCGCACCAATCCGCATGCAATCGCAGTCAGTTTTGACTGCGATTGCGTACGTTCGTTCAGTTTTTCCCGCGTGGGTGCGATGCGTATGGATGCATTTCTCACACACGTGATAAAAAACTGAATGTTTACAAACAACTTGCGTGCGGATGCAATGTGAATTTCACGCAGACCCATTCACTTCAATGGGGCCAGGGCTGCGTGAAAAACGCAGAATATAGAACATGATGCGAACTGATGTGTGAAAAATTTTGCCCATGTGAAAAGACCCATTGAAATGAATGGGTCAGGATTCAGTGCGGATGCAATGCGTTCGCATCACGCATTGCACCCGTGTGGAAATCTCACTCGTGTGAAAAGGGGTTTTAGGGTACATCTACATGAGGCACAGAATGTAGCAAAAATCTTTAGCAAATTTTGCCTCAAATCCAAGTTGCTAAGGATTTTCTTTAGATTTGCTGTAGATTTGCTGCGGATTTGACCTCCATTGCAAATTGTAAAACCTGCGATAGAAATCCCAAGCATACATTGATATCTGCACTGCAGCTCAGTTTATGCTATAATTTTTTTACAGCATGCAGATAAGATTTATTAAAATCTCATCTACATAGTTATTATGGTAAAATGCTTCAGATTTGCATTTATGATTTGTGTACAGTAGATGTATCCTTACTCTGAATAAGTAATATAGGGAAAGTTTAGTTTGTTTTTTTTGTTTTTTGTCACTAGATTCAATTTGGCTGCTTCACCGAATTTCACTAAGAAATTTGCTTTGTGATGAATTACTTCATCATGAAGCGAAGTAGTGGGCCCAATGATGGTGAACGACTATATAATTTAAAGTATACGTTGGACATCTGGTCCAACACATGTACTTTCCAGGACACTCTTGTACATAGTATTTATTTCCAGTAATATTTGTAGGTGTCAGACAACAGGTACAGGTGAGGCCCAGCAGTTAACACATGCAGATTAATCTCCCGGACCATATTGTGTGTGGGCAGTCTTATGCCGTTTAACTAAGTGCTTGGAATCAATACAAAACTCATATGATCTAAAAAACAAATTTGAAATAAATAGCTGCAAGTATCTTTATTTATTATACCATTTTATGGCTTTTCCACCTTGAATGGTTAAAGTGAGATGTACTTGCTGGATATTAATGAAAATACTTTAACAGAATTGTGGGACATAACATTTTAAAGGGTTATGCTGACCTTGAAAACCATGGAAGGTTAATGTGTTTTTTGCCTATAAATGTGAGATTGTGCAAACAAATTAAGAGGATGAAATGTTAGCAGCCATGTGTGCTTTTATAGGCAAGGATTGCATGTGATCTGAACAATCCATTAATATTGATGTTGGTCTTTTATGCATGCAAATTTTATTCACCTTGGCTATTATCTGTGCTAACCGAAGGGTAACCGAGTCTCCATTTAGTGCTATATGGATAGACATTCAAACGCAAACTTCAAAAGACTAACCATCAGAAAAAGAAACTTGCCAATCCATGCACCAACTGTCTAAGCTGCAATAGGAAGTTTGTTTTTATTAAAAAAAAAGAAAAAAAGAGAAAAAAAAAGTGTAAACTGCCATTTTCATTGTGTTAATAAACAAATATTATGGAGGGTGTAACTGGCCACATGCAAATATTTTACAATTGTTTAAGCTTTCACCCCAATCAAAATGTTCATTAAAATGTGCATTACAATAAATGTACATTATATGCAATTTACAAAAACCTATAGGTTCTACCACATGTTTATCTTACCTCATAAAATGTAACATCTGAAGCATATTTTCTGTGTTGTGTCATTTATCTTTTATTCCTCCTGGGAATTAATTAATACTTTGACAACTGACATTTTTCAATAGGATATCTCCAAACAGTGCTAGGATTGTGAGTCTGTATATGAATGCAGCTTACTGACAATTGGAATGATAATTTATGTTGTTTATGTT
Source organism: Rhinella marina (assembly GCA_900303285.1). Taxonomy (NCBI): domain Eukaryota; kingdom Metazoa; phylum Chordata; class Amphibia; order Anura; family Bufonidae; genus Rhinella; species Rhinella marina. The sequence goes on from ONZH01007541.1 coordinate 11,365, forward strand.
GTTTGTGTATATAGTTTTAGGAGGAATTTAAAGATTCTCTTTCTGAATATTTCATGATGTAATTTAGTACCTTTTGCAGCCCAGCTGTAGGAGTAAGACATCTATGATTATCCACTAGAGTATCTAACTCTCTTAGTAGTAAACAGAGTTGGAAAACTTTGTGTTGTGCTTTAATTTATGGTGCTGGATTAAAGCTCCTGCTTCTGCACTTTAGCAGGAGCAAGTTTGGTCCGTAACAGCCAGAGACCTTGAAGAGAAGTCAGAAGTGGTTCAATAAGCATTATGCAGTAAATTGAGGAAGCAACTATTCCATTTCCTCTATTGGACCAGGCAATCATGTGATTGCCGAGTCTCTCAAACATAGCAAAGCTGCAAGGTCTTTGCAGACCCTAATCAGATCTGCTTGTGTATAATGCCCCCAAAGGGAGCTATTTTCTCTGTCACTTGACCTCCTTTTGATTCCCCAGTTTCAGTGAAAAAGTGGGAATGTCCCCAAGAGGTCTTTTAATGACCTTGTGATGGGCATATTATGTGGCAAAAAATATATTTAGAAAATAAGTTACAATCTAATAAAACACAAATAAAAAAAATGAAAACTAACCATAATTTATAACAAAATGATACAAAACAGAAAATGCACTTTAATAATTTAGGTGGGTGTCAATCTGCTTATTAAAAAAGGTAAACAGTTATAGTTTTAAAATAAAATTATTTTTTTAATTTTTGTTTTTTGTTTTGTTTTTCCAAAATAAAACTTTAAAATCCCTAATACATATTAATTAATTAGCAGCTCACATTAAAGTTGGAAAAACCCTCCTGAAAATATATATTTTATATTGTAAATGTATGTTGGAAATATACAGTACAGACCAAAGTTTGGACACCACCGTCTCATCAAAGAGTTCTCTGTATTTTCATGACTTGTAAAACAATTGTAGATTCACACTGAAGGCATCAAAACTATGAATTAACACATGTTGAATTATATACTTAACAAAAAAGTGTGAAACAACTGAAAATATGTCTTATATCCTAGGTTCTTCAAAGTAGCCATCTTTTGCTTTGATTACTGCTTTGTAAACTCTTGGCATTCTCTTGATGAGCTTCAAGAGGTAGTCACCTGAAATGGTTTTCACTTCACAGGTGTGCCCTGTCAGGTTTAATAAGTGAGATTTCTTGCCTTATAAATGGGGTTGGGACCATGACTTGTGTTGGGCAGAAGTCAGGTGGATACACAGCTGATAGTCCGACTGAATAGACTGTTAGAATTTGTATTATGGCAAGAAAAAAAGCAGCTAAGTAAAGAAAAACGAGTGGCCATCATTACTTTAAGAAATGAAGGTCAGTCAGTCTAAAAAATTAGGAAAACTTTGAAAGTGTCCCCAAGTGCAGTCGCAAAAACCATCAAGCACTACAAAGAAACTGGCTCACATGAGGACCGCCCCAGGAAAGAAAGACCAAGAGTCACCTCTGCTGCAGAGAATAAGTTCATCCGAGTCACCAGCCTCAGAAATTGCAGGTTAACAGCAGCTCAGATTAGAGACCAGGTCAATGCCACACAGAGGTACACACAGCAGACACATCTCTACAACAACTGTTAAGAGGACACTGTGTGCAGCAGGCCTTCATGGTAAAATAGCTGCTAGGAAACCACTGCTAAGGACAGGCAACAAGCAGAAGGGACTTATTTGGGCTAAAGAACACAAGGGTGATGAGTCCAAATTTGAGATCTTTGGTTCCAACCACCGTGTCTTTGTGCGGCGCAGAAAAGGTGAACGGATGGACTCTACATGCCTGGTTCCCACCGTGAAGCATGGAGGAGGAGGTGTGATGGTGTGGGGGTGCTTTACTGGTGACACTGTTGGGGATTTATTCAAAATTGAAGGCATACTGAACCAGCATGGCTACCACAGCATCTTGCAGCGGCATGCTATTCCATCCGGTTTGCGTTTAGTTGGACCATCATTTCTTTATCAACAGGACAATGACCCCAAACACACCTCCAGGCTGTTTAAGGGCTATTTGACCAAGAAGGAGAGTGATGGGGTGCTACGCCAGATGACCTGGCCTCCAGATGAATTTTAATCTCTTATTGACATAGCTAATTTTAATCTTAAAACGAAGTGAAGTAGGAAGCAGCACTATCCAACAGTGGGTGCAATTCCTTCAGAGACCGGGGACCAAAGTCTATTGTAAATATGTAGATAAAGGAAGGCAGCACTCCAAATTCCATATGATAACAAGTGGTTTATTCACCCACCCAGCAACGTTTCAATTGCTCACTGCATCTTTTTCAAGCTGTGTTCACATGTGTTACAACCATGGTATTAATAGTGTCATCAATAAAGTGCTTAGTGCTGAATTCATTACATAATTAATCCATAAAAACATCTTAAAAAACTTCAAATCATGATCGAAATACATAGTTAATATTGCATGATTTTTGTATATCATATAATCGCCCATAAAGTGATTTTTTAATAACAATATCCTGTGTATTACATAAAGTGCTTCATGATTGTGCCAGGTGATCATAGTGATAATTAGGTGTTTAAAATATATTCAATAAATCCATCTCATTAACAGACCTCATGTTCGGTACCTATAGGTAAACGGCGTCGCGTCCTTCTTACTGCGCATGCCCGGGGATCTCCAGAGTCTCGCGTTAACCGAGACTCTGATGTCCCTCATAGGAACACCATTCACTCCAATTGCACATGCCCCAAGACGTCCGAAGTCACGTGAGATGCTTGTCTTCAGACTCTTTGGACCATACAAAAGATGGCCTCGATCATCTACATCTATCCAATGTGCCTGCGTATGCAGAACCTCCCATATAGGAGGAGTCGTCGTCTCCATAGTGATGTAAACAATAACGGATCCACTATATTCCTTCATATATTATTATTGTGCTAGATGGGCATGAACCGAGTGACACGCCTACAGCGCGAAACTCAAAGTCCGCATTAGTATTTCTTGCTGCTCCTCACCATCACAGCGAGGTTCAGCAAATCAAATACATCTTGTCCCCAATTCAGCACGCAACTTACGTCCCATGGGGAATCAGATTCCTCTAGATTACTCCAAAGAAAACCTGTTCCCTGTTAGGGAATACGGTCCTAGTACCACATTTATATGGTCCAAGACCGTAACCCAAATCATGGGCTAATATTAATTAAGCATGGATCCATATTATTATATATTAACATATAGCAATATAAAATATGCAGGTAAAACCCAGGCAGCATTGAATAGATGTCTCATAAATTCAAGACTAACTCTAAACTATGAATAAAAATAATGACAGTAGAAGGACGCCATCCTCTTCACCAAGATCCGTAATCATGAGATCCGTTATGGATAACCAAAATTTCAAACCCTAAAATAGAGGAAAATCAGAATAAATATGTATAAAGTACAAATATATTTTCAATAGTAACACATGTATCCCTCACAAACATGGGGAGTAAGTAGTCATTACAAAGCATTGGTGGAGACATATCTCTTCTATATCACTCTAAACTCCACATTGAGTCCCTGGGGTCTCAATGTCTGCAGGGTATATATCCAATATAATTCTCTTTTCCTCAATAATGTCTGCTTATCACCACCTCTTCTTAGAATCGGGACTTGTTCCAAAATTCTGACTCTAAGGTCATTCTCTGTGTGGTTCAGTTCAGTAAAATGCTTGGAAACCGGGAGATTAAGTTTCTTTTTTCTAATAGAATATCTATGCTGATTTAATCGAGTCTTTAAGTCCCATGTGGTCTCCCCCACATAGAACAAATGGCACAGACACTCTAACACATACACCACATATGATGAGTCGCAAGTCAGATATTGTTTGATCTGTATGGGCTTCCCCACTACCGGATGTGAAAAAGCATTTCCACGTACTATCAAAGGACAGTTCACACAATTATAACACGGGAAACAACCTTGTCGTGAAGATCCAAAATATTCCCTAAAAGTGCTTTTTTTGGTACGTATGTCCGATCTCACCAACCTATCTCCTAAGTTCTTACTCCTTCTGTAAGAACAGAGCGGGAGTGATTGAAACTCAGTAATGTCAGGAAAACTACTCTTTAGGATACCCCAGTGTTTTCTGATAATTGTGGCTATATTGTTAGAGTCAATGCCATATTCAGACACAAAGGGTATCCGAGGTAAACTCTCTCTTGTTTGTAAGGGACCTTGCAGTATCCTCTCTCTTGTTATCTTGTTAGTTCTCTCCAGGCAATCAGATATCAGTTTTTTGGGGTAACCCCTATGTATAAATTTTTTACCCATGGCCCTCAGCCTAGATGGAATTAACTCTGGATTCTGTACTATTCTTTTTACCCTAAGCATCTGACTGAATGGAAGGGACCATATCATTGGTCTAGGATGATGGGAATCATATCTCAAAATAGTGTTTTTATCCGTTGTCTTTGTAAACAAATCAGTGGTCAAACCTGTATTATCAACAGACACTTCCGTATCCAAAAATTGAACTTTCTCAGAGGAATATGTAAGTGTAAACTTAACTCCTGTTTCAATAGTATTAAGAAGCGTATGGAACTCCATGAGGTCCCCCGCAGCGCCAACCCACACCAAAAAGATATCATCAATATACCGCCGCCACCACCCCAGCACTTGCCTGAAGTGGTGGCTGGCATACACATGGCACTCCTCCAGGTGTGCCATGTATATGTTGGCGTAAGTTGGCGCTACGTTGGACCCCATGGCAGTCCCCGTCTCTTCAGATAGTATTCATCTTGAAAAAGAAAATAATTTTTAGTCAACACAAATTCCAATAAAGACAAGATAAAAGATCTATATTCTATTGTGTATTCAGTCGTAGATAGACACTGTTGAGCCGCATTCAGACCCTGCTCGTGTCCTATTGACGTGTATAAACTAACCACATCAAAGGACACGAGCATGGCCCCTTCCGGAATCCGTAGATCCCCAATTTTTTTCAAAAAATCCTGGGTGTCTTTAACGTAAGATTTTGCAGATGTAGCAAAAGGACGCAATATCTTATCTAAAAAAATGGGCACTCTATTGAATAATGAACCCCTTCCCGATACTATCGGCCTTCCCGGTGGTGCCGTCAGTGACTTGTGTATCTTGGAGAGGGTATACAGTATAGGTGTAACAGGTTTTTCAACATATAGGTAAGCACGTAATTTCTCATCAATAATTCCCTTAACTTGGGCATCCTCCAGAATAGAGACCAGCTCCCTAGATAGTGAGAACTTGGGATCACTCTGGATTTGCTCATATACCTCATTGTCAGACAATTGTTGTCTAATCTCCTGAGCATAATCAATTGTATTCATAACCACAACCCCACCACCCTTATCAGCCGATTTGATGGTGAGGTTGTGGTTTGTTGCCAACTCCGTCACAGCCCTTAGTTCACTAGAAGATGTAATGCATTTGTAAGATGTATTTGATTTGCTGAACCTCGCTGTGATGGTGAGGAGCAGCAAGAAATACTAATGTGGACTTTGAGTTTCACGCTGTAGGCGTGTCACTCGGTTCATGCCCATCTAGCACAATAATAATATATGAAGGAATATAGCGGATCCGTTATTGTTTACATCACTATGGAGACGACGACTCCTTCTATATGGGAGGTTCTGCATACGCAGGCGCATTGGATAGATGTAGATGATCAAGGCCATCTTTTGTATGGTCCAAAGCGCTGAGTCTGAAGACACGCATCTCACGTGACTTCGGACGTCTTGGGGCATGCGCAATTGGAGTGAATGGTGTACCTATGAGGGACATCAGAGTCTCGGTTAACACGAGACTCTGGAGATCCCCGGGCATGCGCAGTAAGAAGGACGCGACGCCGTTTACCTATAGGTACCGAACATGAGGTCTGTTAATGAGATGGATTTATTGTATATATTTTAAACACCTAATTATCACTATGATCACCTGGCACAATCATGAAGCACTTTATGTAATACACAGGATATTGTCATTAAAAAATCACTTTATGTTTTTATGGATTAATTATGTAATGAATTCAACACTAAGCACTTTATTGATGACACTATTAATACCATGGTTGTAACACATGTGAACACAGCTTGAAAAAGATTGCAGTGAGCAATTGAAACGTTGCTGGGTGGGTGAATAAACCACTTGTTATTAAATGGAATTTGGAGTGCTGCCTTCCTTTATCTACATAACTTTAATCTTAAGCATGTGTAGCATCACCCTTTTGGAGTACATACAGTGTATTAGAACTTTTTTTAAGGGAGGAATTAAACAAAAAACTGATTTTCACACTTAATACTTATTTACTATTAAAAAACATTTTACTACCTGAAGTTTCCAAATACTGCAGGACATTCTGGAAAGTGAAAGTATTTACTGTTTTAGATGACTTGAGTTTAAACTAAGCTGTACTATACACATATCCCACAAAAATTATTACTAAGTAGTGATGATCGAGCACCCCGATGTTCGGGTGCTCGGGTGCTCTGGCCGAACACTAGGTGGTGCTCGAGTGCTCGGCAGAGCACCCAAGTATAATGGAAGTCAATGGGAGAAGAGCAGGCACCTCCTGCTCGGATGAGGGGAGGGTGTCTGGTCCATAGGGAAACGTCAGAAAATGGTGGAAACACCACAGAAATGGTTAGGGAATAGCATGGGGAGGATGTCTCGATGCATCTTGGACACCGAAGTCACTGCTATTAACGCTGATGGCTGACTATTACGCCACTTTTACGGAATGACAAAAATACCCCCCAAAACCCAAGATAATATCGATTTTACAGGAAATATTGTTAGGAAACATAGATTTACTTGTAAGTTAAGCGCAAGTGCTGCCAAAAATTACACGGATGAGGCACTCCCATACAACCGGTATATCATATAAAGGAGGGCCTCATTCACATTGTGGTATAATTGTGGGACTCCGACACTCATAAAGCCTATGCACTAAGGGAAAGGGCTGCCAAAAATTACAAGGAACAGGCACTCCAATACCCCTTTTATTACACATAAAGGAGTGCATCAGACACACCCTTGAAAAATTATGATTGATGGCCTGCTGCTGACACGCAAAAACAATAGTGGTTACGTGCTGCTGCTGAGCTGACCGCAGTTAAAAATTATTGGGTGACATGCCGCTGCTGGGTTGACAGTTCTAAAAAATTAAGGGTGACATGCTGCTGCCGATCAACTTGTCTCAAATTAAGGGTGACACGCTGCTGCCATTAAACTGTCCCAAATTTAAGGTTGACACGCTGCTGCCCATCAAACTGTCCCAAATTTAAGGTTGACACGCTGCTGCCAAGCAGAACTTCCAAAAAATTTACGGGTGACACGCTGCTGCTCATCAAACTGTCCCAAATTTAAGGTTGAACACGCTGCTGCCAAGCAGAACGTCCAAAAAATATACGGGTGACACCACTGCTGCTCATCAAATTGTCCCAAATTTAAGGTTGACACGCTGCTGCCCATCAAACTGTCCCAAATTTAAGGTTGACATGACATGCTGCTGCCGAGCTGACGTTAAAAAAAACTTAAGGGTGATACGCTGCTGCCCATCAAATTGTCCCAAATTTAAGGTTGACACGCTGCTGCCCATCAAACTGTTCCAAATTTAAGGTTGACATGCTGCTGCCGAGCTGACCGTAAAAAAAATTAAAGGTGACATGTCGCTTAGCTTAACGTCTGAAACATTATAAGTGACATGTAGCATGGCTGAGCGCGTTAAAAAATATTTTTGACATGCCGCTTAGATGAACGTCTGAAACATTATAAGTGACATGTAGCAGAGCTGAGCGTGTTAAAAATTAATTTTGACATACAGCTTAGCTAACCATCTGAAACATTATGTGTGACATGTAGCAGAGTTGATCGTGTAAAACATTATGGTTGAGGGCCTGCTGGTGAGCTGATAGGCAAAAAAATTATGGTGCAGGCCCAGCTGGTTAGCTGCCCGGCTAAAAAATTAGGGTGCAGGCCCAGCTGGTGGACTTCGAGGGCAGCCTAATAAGCAGTTTCATATGATGGAGGAAGAGGAGGAAGACGACGAAAAGAAGAAGGGGTACATGATAATACAGTGTATTCAATACACCCTAAAAGCCAGATTTAAGGTTCCTTCATGTTAAGCCGCTTTCCTCTGGTGGAGTAGAGAAGTCAGGGGCAATCCAGGCCTTGTTCATTTTGATAAGCGTCAACCTATCAGCATTTCAGTAATTATGCCCCCAGCGGCACTAAATACCCGCTCAGACAAAACTCTGGCAGCAGGGCAGGCCAGCACCTCCAAGGCATAGAGCGCCAGTTCGTGCCACGTGTCCAGCTTAGACACCCAATAATTATACGGCACAGAGGGATCGCTGAGGACGTTGACACGGTCAGCTAGGTACTCCTTTACCATCTTCCAAAACTTTCCCTCCTTGTCACACTAAGCTGCTCATCAGGGTGAGGGTGCTGGCGGTGTGTCATAAAACTGTCCCAGGCCTTGGAGAATGTCGCCCTGCCTTTGTTGGAACTGCTGTGTGTTCCCCTCGTCTCCCCTCCTCGGGTGGCCAAGGAACTACGTACTCTGCCGCCAGCGTTATCAGATGGAAATTTGTGGAGCAATTTTTCGACAAGGGCCTTCTGGTATTGCAACATTTTACTTGTCCTCTCCAACACAGGAATGAGAGATGGGAAGTTCTCTTTGTAGCGGTGGTCGAGAAAGGTGAACAACCAGTAATCGGTGTTGCCTAATATGCGTATAACGCGAGGGTCACTGGAAAGGCAGCATAGCATGAAGTCAGCCATGTGTGCCAGAGTCCCAACAAACAAGGCTTCACTCTCCCCACCAGGAGCATGACTCTCAATATCCTCCTCGTCCTCTTCCTCCTCTTCAGCCTATCCACGCCGAAGAGAAGGTGTAAACGTGGTATGGCTACCCTGTGTAGCGGTGGCAACCGTCTCCTTCTCCTCCTCCTCTAATTGGCGCTGAGAAGACGAATCGATGGAGCTCTGGCTATTACCCTGTGTAGGGTCTTCCCCCATTTCCACCTCTTCCACACGCAGAGCATCGGCCTTTATTGTGAGCAACGAGCTTTTTAGCAGACACAGAAGTGGGATGGTTACGCTGATAATTGCATTATCGCCACTCACCATCTGTGTAGATTCATCAAAGTTGCGAAACACCTCACAGAGGTCAGATATCAATGCCCACTTGTCGCTTGTGAAGAGCGGAAGCTGACTAGAAAGGCGCTGACCGTGTTGCAGCTGGTATTCTACTACTGCTCTCTGCTGCTCACAAAGCCTGCACAACATGTGTAAGGTGGAATTCCATCGCGTGCTCTGGTCGCACAGCAGTCGGTGAGCCGGCAACCACAAGCGCTGCTGCAGCATTACCAGGCCGGCTGAAGCTATCGGTGACTTTCGGAAATGGGCACACAGGCTACGCACCTTCAACCGTAGCTGAGCCAAATTGGGGTAGGTTTTCAGAAACCGTTGCCTCTTACCGACTGCTGTGCTACCCTGCTTCCAGCTACTGACAGAAGTCTGAGTGGTGCTGCAAGATGGCAATTCTGCATGGGAAGAAGTGGAGGAGGAGGTGGAGGAAGAGAAGGAGGGGTTGCAGCCGCTACTGTAGGTGGCAGCGGAAATCCGGATGGAAGTAGGGCCCGCAATCCTCAGCGTGGGTAGCACCTGTGCCATCCCAGGGTACGACTCGCTCCCAGCCTCCACAACGTTCACCCAGTATGCCATGTAGCTTCCCTGGCCACAAACGCTTGTCCATGTGTCAGTTGTTAAGTGGACCTTGCCAGTAACTGCATTTGTCAGGGCACGGGTTATGTTTCTGGACACATGCTGGTGTAAGGCAGGGATGGCACACCGGGAAAAATAGTGGTGGCTGCGGACTGCGTAACGAGGGACAGCCGCCGCCATCAGGCTGCGAAAGGCCTCGGTGTCCACCAGCCTACACGGCAACATTTCCAGGGCCAGCAACTTGGAAAGTTGCGCGTTTAGAGCTATCGCCTGTGGGTAGGTGGCAGGGTATTTGCGCTTGCGTTAAAATGCCTGGGGTAAGGACATTTGATTGCTGCACTGGGACATTGAAGTGGATGTGCTGGCTGATTGTTCCTGCGAAGGTCCAGTTTCAGGGCGGGAGGCATCTGGGCCTGCGTCTTGGACAGCAGGTAACAGAGGGGAAGAGGAGGCAGTGGTGTGACCTGCAGACACAGATTGTGGACCTAGGCGTTCGGCCCACCTATTAGGGTGCTTTGCTGACATGTGGCGGATCATGCTGGTGGTGATCAGGTTGCAGGTGTTTACGCCCCTGCTCATCTTGGTACGGCACAGGTTACAAATTACAAACTGTTTATCGCCAGCACTTTCCTCAAAAAATCGCCCGACTGCAGAACACCTTTCCTTTGGCAAGGGAGCTTGCCACAAGGGGCTGCTCCGGGGAACAGTTGCGGGTATGGTTGGCTTGGTCTGCCTTCTCCCTTTTGCCACCCTACTGCTTCTTCCAGCCTGTTGCGGTGCTGCGGATCCCTCCCCCTCTGTACTGCTGTTCTCGCTCGGCTTGCCACCTTCCCAGATTGGGTAAGCTATTTGATTGTCCACCACCTCCTCTTCCACATCCTCACTCTGCTCCTCCTCCTGACATGGTGAACTAACAAGAACCTGACTTAACTGCGTCTCCTCCTTATCCACAACCTCTTGAGACAATAATTGCCCTTGACTTTTTGGCAACTGTGTCTCATAATCATCATGCACCTCGTGAGAGGCTAGTTGCCGGTCCCCACCGTCATCGTCTTCAGACTGTGTTTGCTCAATAGGTTGGGAATCAGGGCACAATATCTCCTCATGTCCCACTTCAAGCGGCCTTGGCGATAGGCCCGAGCCAAGGAACGGTGATGAAAAAAGCTCCTCGGAATATCCGAATGTGGGATTAGTTCTTTGCCCAGACTCTGCATGGTGGGAGGAAGGAGGATCAGGGTGAGGATGCGGTTGCCCAGACTCTTGGCTACTGAGACTGGATTTTGTGGAAGAGGGGGTGGTGCTGAACCCACTGGAAGCATTATCAGCTGAAATCCAACCGACTACCTGCTCGCACTGGTGTGGCGACAAGAGTTGTGTCTTGCGCCGCCCTGCAAACTGTGACAAGAAGCTGGGAGTTTTGGATGAATTTATTTCTTGGGCTCTGCCATCAGGCACAGTTTCACCGCGCCCAGAGTCATGGCCTCTGCGTTCACCATCAGCAGCACGCCCACTTCCCTGTTACTTAGTGCTCGCCTTGCGCATATTGTATAGTATATCTGCAACTTGGTCACAACTACAGTAGTGCAGATTTTTATTAACTGTATGATCAGAAAAATTTAAACGAATGTCCAATATTCTGAATGTGCAAATGTTATAGAGCAGCCGCAAATGAGGAACTGCTGCCTAAATTAACGCTAATAAATGTAACAGGGCCCTGTTACATTTAAGTGTACTGACAGGGCACACTTGGGGTTTTTTTGCCACAAAAAAAAAAAAACAACAGACGTATTTCACAATGGAGATTGGTCTTTTTGGAACAGAAACAATCTTTCTACCTACCCAAATTCTATTCCTATAGTTTAATTCCCTCCTTGGGCAAATTAAACTGCAGACGCAAATGAGGAACTGCAGCCTAAATTATCGGAATTAAATGTAACAACGGATGTCAACTACATAGACTTTTGAACAGTTGTAATACGCTGTGCACCTAGTGTTACTGACAGGGCACACTTGGGGGTTTTTTTGCCAAAAAAAAAAAAGACTTATTTCACAATGGACTTTTTTGTCTTTTGAACAATGATACTAACCCTGCCTATAGAAATTCTATCCCTATGCAGCAGCAGCAGCACATGTGGCATTAATGGCAGGCCACCTAGTGCTTTTTTCACCACCTTTAAACACCCCAAAATAATAAAATATTGCTTTGTGCCAGATATAATAGCCCTTAAAAGAGCTTTTGGGTCTTTTTTGAGCGACTTCTATCCCTGCCTAGTGTGCTTCTCTCCCTATACTGTCTGTCCCTGCTTGCAGCAGCTGTCCCTGGCTTTGTATGTCCCGGTCACATGTCAACGGGTTCTTTATAGCACCCGATGACGCGTTCCCGGCCATCCAATCAGTGTAATACCTGTAGCTAAGATGGCTACTGGCATTACACTGAATGCCATCTCTCCCCGCATGCTAATTGGCTAATTAGCATGCGGTGAGGTGACTTGAGCATGGCGCCGAATACCGCATGGTCCCGGGCACTGCCATGTTCGGCCGAATAGTGTATGTTCGCTCAACACTACTTAAAACCTAATTCTATGTGATTATGATGATGCCAAATTTATGCAGTTTTTATTTTATAATAATTGAATAATAAATACACTTGTTTTTATAAAATAATCTGTTTTTTTGCCCAGCATTTTAAGGATGGCTGAGATCACAGCCAGCTAAAGAGGAAGAGGAATGCTTTAACCTTTTATATCTAAGGCTTTAGAACAAGACCAGTATTGAAGCATTAGCTTCTATAGGTAGGGAGCTATTGCCTTCACAATTATGGTTGGAAGTGAAAGCAGCTAAAACCTGCTTTCTCTTTCAGCTGTTATCACTTATGACTGGAGTTTTAAAGGTTATATTCTCCTGATATAGAGAATACAATGTTGTGAACCCAGTCTTGTTTTAAAGCTTGATTGTCAGCTTTCAAGCAAGAACAGGCCCATGTCTCTATATTTTAAAGAACCTGAGATATGAAGAGTTAAAGCAGCCATCATCCTGATATCAAAGCTCTGCTTGGGCTGAACTGTTCAGTCCATTTCTCAAAGCTCGACTAGGGCTTAGGCAAAACTGTTAGAGAAATAATATCATCTACTTTGTGCTTGCACACATCATTTGTGAATGATATACTAAGTCAGGGGCGTAGCTAAAAGCTCATGGGCCCTGGTGCAAGAGTTCAGCTTGGGCTTCCCGCTTCCCCCAGCGCTGGTGCACCTAGCCTTTCTGCTGAACCCCCCTCATGCCAAATTCTCACCCTAACCTTTTTCCTCCTAACATTACGTATATCACTACAGAACATACAGGGTAAGGCTACATTCACACCACAGTTGTTTTTGCGGCCTCAGATGCGGACCCATGCACTTCAATGAACACTGTGTGCTGTCCGCATCTGTATGTCCATTCTTATTTTTGTCCATTTGCGGACAAGGATAGGTATTGTTACAGAGGATCTGCAAAAAAAAACGGATGCCATACGGAACATCATCCTTTTTTTGCGGATCCGCAATTTGCAAACTGCAAAACACAATGTTCGAGTGAATGTAGCCTAATACAGCGCCTCATACCTCGTACATCCAGTATAATACAGCACCTCATACCTCTTACATCCAGTATAATACAGCACCTCATACCTCTTACATCCAGTATAATACAGCGCCCCATACCTCTTACATCCAGTATAATACAGCGCCCCATATCTCTTACATCCAGTGACGTCTCCTCTGATATAGATCTTCTCTTTCCTCATCTTCTCCTTTCAGACCAGATGCTATTTTTCAGCCATTTCTCATCTCTGCAGTTTGATAGAAAAAAATCTTAGTTTATTACTTTTCCTTCATCCTCCTGTCTTCTGGACAAATCATCCTACCACCCCCAGTACTGTGCCACTAGTACCACACAGATAGTTCCCTTCAATAATTATTGGCACACAGTGTCCTAAAATAACTGCGCCCAGCAAATAGTGTCCCTGATAGTAATAGTGTAAACATAATGTCCCCCAGAAATAACTGTGCTGATACTGTGCCAGGGTGCCCCCCACAGTGATAGTGCCCTCAAAGTCCCAACTAATAATTCTCTGCCAGAGTGCACTTGTTAGTAATAGTGCTCCCAACAGTACTAATGTCCCCACTGTGCCCCAGAAGTAATAATGCTTCCAATGTGCCAGTAAGAAGTGTCCCCAAAATTTCACCCCAATAATGTGCCAGTAAGAAGTGCTCCCCACCCATAGATGCCCCCCAAATTATGTGCCAGTAAGAAATGCCTCAATAATGCGCCAGAAGTTCCCCCCATTGATTCCCAAAAAAATCATGTGCCAGTAAGAAATGCCCCAGTGCCCCCATGTGCCAGAAAAATGCCCCCAGTGCCCCCATGTGCCAGTAAGAAATGCCCCAGTGCCCCCATGTGCCAGAAAAATGCCCACAGTGCCAGTAAAAATGCCCCCATGCCATAAAGAAATGCCCCCAACTGCCAGTAAGAAATGCCCCCAGTGCCAGTAAGAAATGCCCCCCAATGCCCCATGTGCCAGTAACAAATACCCCCAGTGCCCCCATGTGCCAGTAAAAATGGCCCCAGTGCCTGTAATAATGCACCCAGTGCCAGTAAAATGCCCCCAGTGCCCCATGTGCCAGTAAAAATGCCCCCAGTGCCAGTAAAATGCCCCCATGTGCCCCCATGTGCCAGTAAAAATGCCCCCAGTGCCAGTAAAAATGCCCCCAGTGCCCCCATGTGCCAGTAAAAATGCCCCCAGTGCCAGTAAAATGCCCCCAGTGCCCCCATGTGCCAGTAAAAATGCCCCAGTTCCAGTAAAATGCTCCCATGTGCCAGTAAAAATGCCCCCATGTGCCAGTAAAAATTCCCCCATATGCCCCCAATAGAGCTCCAGTCCATGCTACAATAAAAAAAAACACTTATACTTACCTCCATGGAGCTGGCAGCAATGCGATGCAGGCCTCTTCCGGCCTGTGTCCCACGCCTAATGCCTGCAGCCTATCAGAGGAACGGGCAGGGGAGACGCCTCTGCCTCCCCTGCCCCGCAGTAGAATACAGGCATCTGTATCGCCGTCCTGAGAACGGCGATACAGATGACTATGGAGATGAGTGCTTCCACAATGGAAGCGCTCATCTCCCTCTGCCCCGCCGCCGCCCCCATCTGTGCGCAGGGCTGCGCCGCACCTGGCTAATTGGTGGTGCGGCCCTCCAAGTGGCAAGGGGTCCCTCGGGGACCCCCTGGCTTAGGGGCCCGGTTGCAACTGAGACCGCTGCGACCCCTATAGCTACGCCACTGTACTAAGTGTATTCTGCAGTATAGCAGCTTAAATTTCAAGTTACTCTATGATCATCCTGAGTTTCACGTTGCCTTAATTGAAAAGACTGCTTATAAATATTTAATAGGGCCCCTATCCATGTTTATTATTCTAAAAATACAAAATATACCAACTACCTTTTCTTGCCGACATCTAACTGTCTCAGGCCATCAGGTGACCTGACATATTTTACTGAGCAACACTGAAGCTTCAGCCTTTAGATATGATCAGAGAAATGCAGACCTTACAGATTAAAAATTGCCTGAAAATATTTAATTAAGTAGACCTGTTCATTGAGAATATGATGTAGTATTACACTTATTGTAACTGGGTGTCAAGTAAAGAAGAATTTCACTCAAAATATGAAAATATCTATTAAACAGAATAAAAGTTCCCAAGATACTGTGTGAGAATATTTACCTAGGTCTTGGAATGTTTTGAGAAACATCATGAAATGTTCTCCATAAATAAGAATGAAAGACACACTGTAATTTTTGTTACAGTGTCTTTCATTTTTTCAGTGTGTCTTGTTACATTTAGTAACATAGTAACATAGTTTATAAGGCCAAAAAAAGACCTCTGTCCATCCAGTTCGGCCTGTTTTCCTACAAGTTGATCCAGAGGAAGGCAAAAAAAAGCCTGTGAGGTAGAAGCCAATTTTCCCCACTTTAGAGAAAAACCTTCCCGACTCCAATCAGGCAATCAAAATTACTCCCTGGATCAACGACCCATCTCTAGTAACTATAACCTGTAATATTATTACACTCCAGAAATACATCCAGGCCCCTCTTGAACTCTTTTAGTGAACTTACCATCACCACCTCCTCAGACAGAGAGTTCCATAGTCTCACTGCTCTTACCGTAAAGAATCCTGTTCTATGTTTTTGTACAAACCATCTTTCCTCCAGACGCAGAGGATGTCCCCTCGTCCCAGTCACAGTCCTGGGGATAAATAGATCATGGGAGAGATCTCTGTACTGACTTCTGATATATTTATACATAGTTATTAGATCTCCCCTCAGTCGTCTTTTTTCTAAAGTGAATAACCCTAATTTTGATAATCTTTCTGGGTACTGTAGTCCACCCATTCCAGTTATTACTTTAGTTGCCCTCCACTGAACCCTCTCCAGCTCTGCTATGTCTGCCTTGTTCACAGGAGCCCAGAACTGTACACAATACTCCATGTGTGGTCTGACTAGTGATTTGTAAAGTTGGAGGACTATGTTCTCATCACGGGCATCTATGCCTCTTTTGATGCAACCCATTATCTTATTGGCCTTGGCAGCAGCTGTCTGACACTGGTTTCTACAGCTTAGTTTGCTGTTCACTAAAATTCCTAGGTCCTTTTCCATGTCAGAGTTACCCAATATTTTACCATTTAGTATGTACTGGTGACTTGCATTATTCCTTCCCATATGCATAACCTTACATTTGTCAGTGTTTAACCTCATCTGCCACTTCTCTGCCCAAGCCTCCAGTCTATCCAGATCCATCTGTAGCAGTGTACTGTCCTCTTCTGTGTTAATTACTTTACACAGTTTAGTGTAATCTGCAAAAAATGATATTTTACTGTGCAAGCCTTCTACAAGATCATTAATAAATATATTGAAGAGAATAGGGCCCAATACTGACCCCTGTGGTACCCCACTAGTGACAGTGACCCAATCTGAATATGTGCCGTTAATACTTACCCACATACAGACATTTTCTCCCCGGCCAAGCATTCTCATTTTATATACTAACTGTCACGAGGGGAGACAAGGGTGGTGAGCCCTGAACTGAACCCCTCCTTCTTTCCCTGCCTACTTGCCTCAGTCGGCCCTAGGCAGCCGCGGACAACCACGAAGACGGACCCTACACTGGATAAGTGCGCAGGGAGGGAAAGGGAACAAAGGGACGGACAAAACACAGACAGAACGAACACAATGGTAGAGTAGTCAGCAAGCCGGGTCAAACACAGGAGGTCACGTAAATACCAGGGGTGAAGCAAGATAGAAGTCAAAGTCCAGAATCCGAGTCCAAAATCCAAGTCAATATTCAAGCAAGAAGTCGCACAAGCACTGATCAAAGGAGTAACTAATCACAGGCGATTTGAAAGGGCAGCTGGCAGCTTTAAAAAGCCCTCCAATGGGTCATGTGACGGGGCCAGCGTCACATGACCTCATTTGCATAATGAGCGCTGGCCAAACGTGACCAGCGCTCAAATATGCTATAAATTTGGTCATGTGGCGTGGCCAGCGCCACATGACCCAAATATAAGGCCCCCAATATGAAAATATACTCTGAGCGCTGGCTTGCCGGGCCAGCGCTCAGTACCGCCCACTGCTCGTGTCTAGGGGGGCGGGGACGCCGGGCACGCAGCATCCGGAAGCGCGCCCGACGCTCCCCGCCTCTTGTTACCATGGAGACGAGGACGCCAGTCGCGTCCTCGCTCCGTGGTAGCGGAAGTCCGGCGGCGCTGCAAGCGAGGAGCGTGCCGCCAGCTTCCCGTGACACTAACCTTTTATGTGGTACCGTGTCAAATGCTTTGGAGAAGTCCAGATATACGACATCCATTGATTCGCCGTGGTCCAGTCTAGAACTTACCTCCTCATAGAAACTGATTAAATTGGTTTGACATGACCGATCCCTCATGAAGCCATGCTGATATGGAGTTATTTGCTTATTTTCATTGAGGTACTCCAAGATAGCATCTCTTAAAAAACACTCAGTTTACCCACAACAGATGTTAAACTTACCGGCCTATAGTTCCTAGGCTTTGTTTTTGGACCCTTTTTGAATATTGGCACCACATTTGCTATGCGCCAATCCTGTGGAACACATTTCTAATTTTTGTTAAAACTGAGATCCATGGGTAAGAAACGTCCTCATAAATACCAGTCTTGGGGTAATTTCACACAACAAATTTCTTGGAAAACATTTAAGTTTTTGGAGTAGTTTTTCATGTGTGGAGCAGTTTTTTTAGTGTGATAAAGCCAGAACTGTAAATTCAAAAGAAATTGTAAATATAAAAAAAAGGAAATACACTTCTCCTTCCTGCTGTTGCTGCTGAATTGTATTTTTTATTTTTATTTTTACTTTTGATTTTGCTTACCTTAATGTGGTGTCTTGTTAACCCCTTTAGGAGATGAAACAAGTCTAGATATCAGCCAATCACCATAGCTTTGTCTTCAGAAAGTCTGCC
This sequence comes from Rhinella marina, assembly GCA_900303285.1. NCBI lineage: Eukaryota > Metazoa > Chordata > Amphibia > Anura > Bufonidae > Rhinella > Rhinella marina. The sequence goes on from ONZH01007541.1 coordinate 29,608, forward strand.
AAGGGAAACCTGTACCAAGCCAAGCTGTCCCATGCAGAGCACATTTAAATAACTAAAATACTGGCTTATTGTTAGCAAATTTCTGTTCAGACTCAATGAGAAGATTCTTGATGAGTAGACATCATTAACAAAAAAAAAAAAAAACATACTGTAAAGTGGACATGTGCACTTATGGTCCTTCTCGCTGAAATGCTGAAGTTTTGTTTACTCATGGTTGGATAAAGTTGATTTAAAAAATCTCTCCTTGGAGAGGCCAATTAGCTAATTAGCGTGCGGGAAGGTACTGGCATTCACTGTAATGCCAGTAGCCATGTTAGCTACTGGCATTACAGTGATTGGCCGGCCGGGAACGTGTCATCGGGTGCTATAAAGCACCCGGTGACATGTGACCGGCTCATAACGAGCCAGGGAGAGCTGCTGCAAGCAGGGACAGAGAGAGTAGGGACAGAAGAATGCTAGGCAGGGATAGAATTTGCTCAGAAAAGACCCAAAAGCCCTTTTAAGGGTTATTAAATCTTGCTGGCAAACATTTTTTTTATTTTGGGCGTGTTAAAAGCAGTGCTAGGTGGCCTGCCATTAACGCCACCTGTGCAGCTGCTGCATGCTGTATGATACTCTCTGTATACTATATACCTGACATCCTTTGCTATTATTTCTGCTGTTAAGCCCGCAGTACCTCTTTTGTGTCTCGCTGTATAACATTTGCGCAAGGAGGGACTTATAGTGTAGGGATAGGATTTGGCTAGGCAGGGCAAGTATTTCTGTTCAAAAGACACAAAAGTCCATTGTTATATCTGGCTGCATTTTTTTTCTTTTGGGGCAAAAAGAACGTAAGTGTGCCTGACACTACCACTACGCTCACAGCGTGTGTATTAGAACCTTTCAAAAGTCTATATACCTGACATCCGTTGGTATTTTTTCTACCGTTAATTTAGGCCGCAGTTCCTCATTTGCATCTGTAGTATAACTTGTGCAAGGAGGGACTTACACTGTAGGGTTAAGATTTGGCTAGGGAGGGCTAGTAGTTCTGTTCATAAGACACAAAAGTCCATTGTTAAATCTGGCTGCATTTTTTTTTCTTTTGGGGCAATAAGAACACAAGTGTGCCTGACACTACCACTACGTGCACAGCGTGTGTATTAGAACCTTTAAAAAGTCTGTATACCTGACATCCGTTGGTATTTTTTCTACCGTTAATTTAGACAGCAGTTCCTAATTTGCGTCTGCTATATAACATTTGCGCAAGGAGGGACTTATACTGTAGGGATAAGATTTGGCTAGGTAGGGCTAGTATTTCTGTTCAAAAGACACAAAAGTCCATTGTTATATCTGGCTACAATTTTTTTTTCTTTTGGGGCAAAAAGAACGCAAGTGTGCCTGACACTACCAGCACGTGCACAGCTTGTGTATTAGAACCTTTTAAAAGTCTATATACCTGACATCCGTTGTTATTTTTTCTACCGGTAATTTAGGCCGCAGTTCCTCTTTCGAGTTGGCTATATAACATTTGCGCAAGGAGGGACTTATACTGTAGGGATAAGATTTGGCTAGGCAGGGCTAGTAGTTCTGTTCAAAAGACACAAAAGTCCATTGTTAAATCTGGCTGAATTTTTTATTTTCTTTTGGGGCAAAAAGAACGCAAGTGTGCCTCACACTATCACTACGTGCACAGCGTGTGTATTAGAACCTTTCAAAAGTCTATATACCTGACATCCGTTGGCATTTTTTTTCCGTTAATTTAGGCCGCAGTTCCTCATTTGCGTCTGCTATATAACATTTGCGCAAGGAGGGACTTATACTGTAGGGTTAAAATTTGTCTCATTAGGGCTAGTAGTTCTGTTCAAAAGATACAAAAGTCCATTGTTAAATCTGGCTGCATTTTTTTTTCTTTTGGGGCAATAAGAACACAAGTGTGCCTGACACTACCACTACATGCACAGCGTGTGTATTAGAACCTTTTAAAAGTCTATATACCTGACATACGTTGGTATTTTTTCTACCGTTATCTTAGGCCGCAGTTCCTCATTGCGACTGCTATATAACATTTGTGCAAGGAGGGACTTATACTGTAGGGATAAGATTATTTGGCTAGGCAGGGCTAGTACTTCTGTTCAAAAGACACAAAAGTCCATTGTTATATCTAGCTACATTTTTTTTCTTTCAGCGTGTGTATTAGAACCTTTCAAAAGTCTATATACCTGACATCCATTGGTATTTTTTCTACCGTTAATTTAGGCAGCAAAAGAATTTGGCTAGGCAGGGCTAGTAGTTCTGTTTCAAAAGACACAAAAGCCCATTGTTAAATCTGGCTTGCATTTTTTTTTTCTTTTGGGGCAAAAAGAACGCAAGTGTGCCTGACACTACCACTACGTGCACAGCATGTGTATTAGAACCTTTCAAAAGTCTATATACCTGACATCCGTTGTATTTTTTCTACC
>ONZH01007542.1:0-23513 GCA_900303285.1 Rhinella marina
CACGTCTCTCCTCCTCTGCCAATCTCCCTCCTCTGCCCCACGTCTCTCCACGTCTCTCCTCCTCTGCCCCACGTCTCTCACCTTCCTCTGCCCCACGTCTCACCTCCTCTGTCCCCACGTCTCATCTCTCTCTCTCTGCCCCACGTCTCTCCTCCTCTACCCCACGTCTCTCCTCTCTCTCCTCCTCTGCCTCTCTCCTCCTCCTCACTCTCTCCTCCTCTGTCCCACGTCTCCTCCTCTTCTCTCCACGTCTCTCCTCCTCCTCTCTCCCACTCTCTCTCCTCCTCTTTCCCACGTCTCTCCTCCTCTGTCCCACGTCTCTCCTCCTCTGTCCCAGTCTCACCTCATCTGCCCCACGTCTTCTGGCCACGTCTCACCTCCTCTGCCCGCACGTCTCACCTCCTCGCCCCAGTCTCACCTCCTCTGCCCCACGCACTCACCTGCCCCCCACGTCTCTCCTCCTCTACCCCGTCTCACCTCCTCTTTCCACGTCTCTCCTCCTCTGCCCCACGTCTCTCCTCCTCTACCCCACGTCTCACCTGCTCTGCCCCATGTCTCTGATCCTCTGCCCCACGTCTCTCCTCCTCTACCCCACGTCTCTCCTCTCTACCCCCACGTCTCACCTGCTCTGCCCCACGTCTCACCTCCTCTGCCCCACGTCTCTGATCCTCTGCCCCAGTCTCACCTCCTCTGCCCCACGTCTCACCTGCTCGCCCCACGTCTCTCCTCCTCTACCCCAGTCTCACCTCCTCTGTCCCACGTCTCTCCTCCTCTGCCCCACGTCTCTCCTCCTCTACCCCACGTCTCACCTGCTCTGCCCCATGTCTCTGATCCTCTGCCCCACATCTCTCCTCCTCTGCCCACGTCTCTCCTCCTCTACCCCACGTCTCTCCTCCTCTACCCCACGTCTCACCTCCTCTGCCCCACGTCTCTGATCCTCTGCCCCACGTCTCTCCTCCTCTGCCCCACGTCTCTCCTCCTCTACCCCACGTCTCACCTGCTCTGCCCCACGTCTCTCCTCCTCTGCCCCACGTCTCTGATCCTCTGCCCACGTCTCTCCTCCTCTTTCCCAGTCCTCTCCTCTGTCCCACGTCTCTCCTCCTCTGCCCAGTCTCTGATCTCTGCCCCACGCTCTGCCCGCACGTCTCTCCTCCTCTGCCCCACGTCTCTGATCCTCTGCCCCACGTCTCTGATCCTCTGCCCCACGTCTCTCCTCCTCTGCCCCACGTCTCTCCTCCTCTGCCCCACGTCTCACCTGCTCTGCCCCACGTCTCTGATCCTCTGCCCCACGTGCTCGGCTTTGTTAGTGTTGGCCGCACCTTCTGTCAATTTCCGGACCCACCTACAAGGGCCACTTTAAGTTCCCAGTCCTCCGCTGTCTGAGAGGTTGTCACAGCCTGTATATATAATCTCTGTTGTCAGCACCGGTAGAGATGAGCGGACACCATGTTCCCATTTTTTCTTTAATAATAATAAACTTTCCAGTTTTATAAAGTTGTCAGGAATCTTCATGTTACATTTGGATTTTATAAAGTTGTCAGGAATGTTGCACATGAGCCGTGCTGCTGTCCACTATTCTTCTCGGGGGCGTGCTCATATGATTGTCAGCAGTGGTCGGTGGTGCGGCGTCCTCATTGTGGCGTCGTCTCTTAACCCTTTCATTCCCGTGTGGTCGCCATTATCATAGTAAAATAAATTACAAAGAAAAGCAAAGATCGCGGATTGAAGCGCGTGGAGCGCGTTGTGTCCAGGTGCGAGTGCAGTGACGGCTCCAGCGCCGCTCTCGGGGGGTCATTGCCGGTCACGCCCTCGTTATCGCACACACTCATTGTACCCGCCAATAAGCTGCGGACAGTTCTAATAGATAATACGGCACAGCGCCCTCCGGGGGCCGCCGCTAATAATTCTGGTCTTTTCTGGCCATTTCATACCACGGATTCTGCAACTGAAAAAAGACAATGTTTATCAAGCTCCATCTCAAAGTCTAGAGCCCCGGGTCACGGGGTCACCAGGTCAGGGGTCACCCCTATAGCTGCACTCACTTGTGTCACCTTATAAAGCATAAAGACGTCAATTACTGACTGCTGACAACCACTGCCGCCTGCCATTACTCTGCCTATGGATTTTGTCAGGAGCCAAGGCCTAGAAATCTGCATTGACATGTAAAGTCACAATTTCACCTTTTGTGTCAGTGTTCACTGCAGTTCTAGCATTCTATTCCTGAACTAGGGAGCTCCCCGATAGTGGAGGCTGCAGAGCATTGTGGGAGGACACAGTGACAACAGATGGTGTATAATCAGATCAGCGGTGACCCCCAGCTGATGGAGGCCTAGGAGGGGTACTCTGCCGCACGCTACGCACCTCCTCATAGTCCCGTTTGGGATAGTTGCGGGAAAACTCCTCCTCGTTGTCTTCATAGAAATTGGCGGCCTTGTTGACTTCTCCCAGATCGGGTTTTGCTTGAACTTTGGGGAAAATTCGCGTAGGGGCGGGGCTACTCCTGGCGAGCGTTGGCTCGTCTCTCTCGATCAGCGTCGTCCGGTCGCTGGATTTCTTTCCCTTCTTGGAGCTGCCAGAAAATGGTTTAGTCAGAAAAGCATACAGGCATACACAGGACTACGGCACCTATCATCCGCGGGGATTTGAATGGAGGTCACATGACTACAAAAGTGAAATATGGACTAAGAAAATGTGTGAAGGTAAATCCGGGGCGACTTCCCCTTTAAATGATACAGCTGGGGGCGTGTCCTCAGAGCTCCAATATACACAGGAGCCCAAAACAGCAAGGTCTCACCTGACGGAAATGCCAATCACCGCGCCCAGCAACGCCAAGACCACCGCGCCCAACACTGCGCCAACGATGACCAGGATCAGCAGATAATCTGAGGGAGAAAGCCATGAAATGAGGAAGGAGAATGGGGGAGTAGTCCGGGGCACTGATAACAGTGACCTCCACAGTGCCCCCATAAGTGACTCCACAGTGCCCCCATACAGTGACCTCCACAGTGCCCCATACAGAGTCTCCACAGTGCCCCATAACAGTGACCTCCCACAGTGCCCCCAACAGTGACCTCCACAGTGCCCCCATAACAGTGCCTCCACAGTGCCCCCATAACAGTGTCCATGCCCATACAGTGACGCCAATAACAGTGTCATCCACAGTGCCCTCATACAGTGACTCCACAGTGTCCATGTGTCCAGATCCCAATAACAGTGACCTCCACAGTGCCCCCATAAGTGTGTGCCCATAACAGTGACATCCGTGCCCCATATGACATGCCACAGTGCCCCCATACAGTGTCTCCACAGTGCCCCCTAACGTGACAGTCACAGTGCCCATAACAGTGACCTCCACAGTGCCCCATAACAGTGACACCCACAGCCTCATAACGGATCCCCCCCATAACAGTGTCATCCACAGTGCCGTGACTGCATAACAGTGACCTCCACAGTGCCCCATAACAGTGTCATCCACAGCGCCCCATAACAGTCATCCACAGTGCCTCCATAACAGTGACCTCCACAGTGCCCCCAAATGAACAGTGCCCCCATAACAGTGACCCCACAGTGCCCTCCATAACAGTACCTCCACAGTGCCCCATAACAGTGACCTCCACAGTGCCCCCATAAAGTGACCTCCACAGGCCCTCATAAACAGTGTCATCCACAGTGCCCCCATACACAGTGCCTCCACAGTGCCCTCCATAACAGTGACGCTCCACAGTGCCCCCATACAGTGACTCCCAGTGCCCTCCATAACAGTGTCATCACAGTCCTCCATAACAGTGACCTCCACAGTGCCCCATAACAGTGACCTCCACAGTGCCCTCCATAACAGTGTCCTCAGTGCCCTCCATAACGTGACCTCCACAGTGCCCCATAACAGTGACCTCCACAGTGCCCATAACAGTGACCTCCACAGTGCCCCATAAACAGTGACCTCCACAGTGCTCCATAACAGTGACCCACAGTGCCCCCACAGTGACCCCAGTGCTCCATAACAGTGTCCACAGTGATAACTCCACAGTGCTCCCATAACAGTGACTCCACAGTGCCCCATAACAGTGACAGTCCACAGTGCCCATAACAGTGACAGTGCCCCATAACAGTTCCACAGTGCCCCATAACAGTGACATCCACACAGTGCCCCCATAACAGTGACGCTCTCAGTCCACAGTGCCATAACAGTGACCTCCACAGTGCCCCCCATAACAGTGTGTCATCTACAGTGCCCTCCATAACAGTGACCTCCACAGTGCCCCCATAACAGTGACCTCCACAGTGCCCCCATAACAGTGACCTCCACAGTGCCCCCATAACAGTGACCTCCACAGTGCCCCCATAACAGTGACATCCACAGTGCCCCATAACAGTGACTCTCCACAGTGCCCCCATAACAGTGACCTCCACAGTGCCCCCATAACAGTGACCTCCACAGTGCCCCCATAAACAGTGACCTCCACAGTGCCCCATATAACAGTGACCTCCACAGTGCCCCCATAACAGTGACCTCCACAGTGCCCCCATAACAGTGACATCCACAGTGCCATAACAGTGACCTCCACAGTGCCCCATAACAGTGACCTCCACAGTGCCCCCATAACATGACCTCCACAGTGCCAACAGTGACCAATAACAGTGAGTGCCCCCATAACAGTGACCTCCACAGTGCCCCCATAACAGTGACCTCCACAGTGCCCCCAGTGACCTCCATCAGTGGCCCCCAGTGAACAAGTGCCCCATAACAGTGACACAGTGCCCCAATAACAGTGCCTCCACAGTGCCCCCATAAAGTGACCTCCACAGTGCCCCATAACAGTGACCTCCACAGTGCCCCCATGAAACAGTGACCTCCACAGTGCCCCCATACCCAGTACCTCCACAGTGCCCCCATAACAGTGACCTCCACAGTGCCCCCATAACAGTGACCTCCACAGTGAACAGTGCCCCCATAACAGTGACTCCACAGTGCCCCATAACAGTGACCTCCACAGTGCCCCCATAACAGTGCCTCCACAGTGCCCCCACAGTGCCCCCATAACAGTGGCCCACAGTGCCCCAGTGACTGCCACAAACAGTGCCTCCACTGCCATAACAGTGACCTCACAGTGTCAGTGCCCCATAGCCTGCTGTGCCCCCTGCTGCACTCCACCAGGTAGGTGTCCCATGTAGCCTGCAGGCTCTGTACTCACTGTCAGCACAGTCCGCTCCTGAGTATCCAAATTCACATCTGCAAGAAAACCAGGAGATGCTGCTGGTTACATTTGTTCCTATACGTTACAGTGTTGCTTCGTGTTACATTGTTACATTGTTGCTATATATTACATTGTTACATTTGGTGCTATACGTTACATTGTTGCTTTGTGTTACATTGTTGCTTCGTGTTACGTTGTTACATTGTTGCTTTGTGTTAAGTTGTTACATTGTTGCTTTGTATTACGTTGTTGCTGTGTGTTACGTTGTTACATTGTTGCTTTGTGTTACATTGTTGCTTCGCGTTACATTTGGTGCTATATGTTACATTGTTACATTCGATGTTATACATTACATTGTTACATTGTTGCTTTGCGTTACGTTGTGTCAGGACTCACTTTTTACACGTGCCCCCGCTGCTCTTGTACCCCGGGAGGCAGACGCATTCGGCTCCGGTCTCGGCATCCAGGTTGCAGTATTTGCCGTCAGTTTGGGAACATTCGGGGGAACAATCTGAAACCCAGAACAGGATTCCCCAGCAGTGATCAGACAATCGCATGAGCAGCAATTCCCTCACATCTTCCATATAGAGCCAGGCACAGCCAGCAGCCCTGATGAAGGGTCCGTGCTGATATCTGCTCTGAGGAAAGCTGGGTCACAACCATCACAGCTGGCATGAGGGGAGCTCCTGCCCAGTATAGGTGGCAGAGACTGGAGTCTCAGACAGGTGGGCCCTGATGGTTGTCACCCAGCCGGAGCAGTCTGAGGTAGCAGTGCCGGCTGTGTTCTCACCTCTGCAGCTCGTCACTTCAGGTACAGCCGGGTTGGAATATTTCCCCTCTTTACAGGTGCACGTGGCCCCCTGACCGTCCTGCGTCTCTGTGCACGACGTGGTCTCTGGGTCACAGTAGAATCCGTCACAGATGCTTCTACCTGCAGACAAGGACATGACGGTTACCACACAGGCTGCAGCACTCCAGTCACATCCAGAGCTGAACTCACAATTCTTCTCATGCATCATATTTCATGCTCCAGCCACAACCAGAGCTGCAGCTGAAAGTCTGTCGTTATAGCATCGTTATACTTTATACTGCAGTCAGAGCTACATTCATAATTCTGCTTATACACCAGTCACTCCCAGACCTGCAGGGACAGTTCTGATATTAGAGTCCACGTCTCCCACAACGCAACACAGCAGAGATCCAAACCTGTGTCAGCAGAGGGGGTGAGGTCTGGAAAGGAAGAGACTATGATAACTGTGAATGCAGCTCTGGGTGCAACTGGAGTATACAATATAATATATCCAGACCAACCGCGGAGTCTGAAAATTAGCAGCAAAAATGTTACTGCAGCTCTAGATGTGACTGGAGCATGAGACATGAAATAGCAGAGGTATGAGTACAGCTCTGGATGTGACTGGAGCACAAGACATGAAATAGTAGAGGTATGAGTACAGCTCTGGATGTGACTGGAGCACAAGACATGAAATAGCGGAGGTATGAGTACAGCTCTGGATGTGACTGGAGCACAAGACATGAAATAGTAGAGGTATGAGTACAGCTCTGGATGTGACTGGAGCACAAGACATGAAATAGCGGAGGTATGAGTACAGCTCTGGATGTGACTGGAGCACGAGACATGAAATAGCAGAGGTATGAGTACAGCTCTAGATGTGACTAGAGCACGAGACATGAAATAGCGGAGGTATGAGTACAGCTCTGGATGTGACTGGAGCACAAGACATGAAAAATCGGAGGTATGAGTACAGCTCTGGATGTGACTGGGAGCACGAGACATGAAATAGCAGAGGTATGAGTACAGCTCTAGATGTGACTGGAGCACGAGACATGAAATAGCAGAGGTATGAGTACAGCTCTAGATGTGACTAGAGCACGAGACATGAAATAGTAGAGGTATGAGTACAGCTCTGGATGTGACTGGAGGACGAGACATGAAATAGCAGAGGTACGAGTACAGCTCTGGGTGTGACTGGAGCATGAGACATGAAATAGTACAGGTATGAGTACAGCTCTGGATGTGACTGGAGCACGAGACATGAAATAGCAGAGGTACGAGTACAGCTCTGGGTGTGACTGGAGCACGAGACATGAAATAGCAGAGGTACGAGTACAGCTCTGGATGTGACTGGAGCACCAGACATGAAATAGTAGAGGTATGAGTACAGCTCTGGATGTGACTGGAGCACGAGAAATAAAATAGTAGAGGTATGAGTACAGCTCTGGATGTGACTGGAGCACGAGACATGAAATAGCAGAGGTACGAGTACAGCTCTGGATGTGACTGGAGCACGAGACATGAAATAGCAGAGGTATGAGTACAGCTCTAGATGCCGCTACGCCCGCACACTGAGCATGGTGCCCGCACTCTGCAGTATGTAAGTTGCCCATTGATTTCAATAAAGCGACCAAAAGAAGCCCGGTGAGTGCCGCACTTTTTCTATCTTTGGAGTTTGCATGTTTATGGTCTATTCAGGTGCAGAGCACCAATAACGGGACACACAGCAAGGACTAAAAGGATTTCAAGGGGTAGTCTCTGTACACTTGCAGCGCAGTGCCAGACTCCGTTTTTGTTCTCTACCTGCTCACAGCTCTAGATGTGACTAGAGCACGAGACATGAACAGCTCTGGATGTGACTGGAGCACGAGACATGAAATAGCAGAGGTATGAGTACAGCTCTGGATGTGACTGGAGCACGAGACATGAAATAGCAGAGGTATGAGTACAGCTCTGGATGTGACTGGAGCACGAGATAGTAGAGGTATGAGTACAGCTCTGGATGTGACTGGAGCACGAGACATGAAATAGTAGAGGTATGAGTACAGCTCTGGATGTGACTGGAGCATGAGACATGAAATAGCGGAGGTATGAGTACAGCTCTGGATGTGACTGGAGTAGGAGACATGAAATAGCAGAGGTATGAGTACAGCTCTGGATGTAACTGGAGCACGAGACATAAAATAGTAGAGGTATGAGTACAGCTCTGGATGTGACTGGAGCATGAGACATGAAATAGTGGAGGTATGAGTACAGCTCTGGATGTGACTGGAGCACGAGACATGAAATAGCAGAGGTATGAGTACAGCTCTGGATGTGACTGGAGCACGAGACATGAAATAGCAGAGGTATGAGTACAGCTCTGGATGTGACTGGAGCACGAGACATGAAATAGCGGAGGTATGAGTACAGCTCTGGATGTGACTGGAGCACGAGACATAAAATAGTAGAGGTATGAGTACAGCTCTGGATGTGACTGGAGCACAAGACATGAAATAGTAGAGGTATGAGTACAGCTCTGGATGTGACTGGAGCACGAGACATAAAATAGTAGAGGTATGAGTACAGCTCTGGATGTGACTGGAGTAGGAGACATGAAATAGTAGAGGTATGAGTACAGCTCTGGATGTAACTGGAGCACGAGACATGAAATAGCAGAGGTATGAGTACAGCTCTGGATGTGACTGGAGCATGAGACATGAAATAGTAGAGGTATGAGTACAGCTCTGGATGTAACTGGAGCACGAGACATGAAATAGCGGAGGTATGAGTACAGCTCTGGATGTGACTGGAGGACGAGACATGAAATAGTAGAGGTATGAGTACAGCTCTGGATGTAACTGGAGCACGAGACATGAAATAGCGGAGGTATGAGTACAGCTCTGGATGTGACTGGAGCACGAGACATGAAATAGCAGAGGTATGAGTACAGCTCTGGATGTGACTGGAGCACGAGACATAAAATAGTAGAGGTATGAGTACAGCTCTGGATGTGACTGGAGCACGAGACATGAAATAGTAGAGGTATGAGTACAGCTCTGGATGTAACTGGAGCACGAGACATGAAATAGCGGAGGTATGAGTACAGCTCTGGATGTAACTGGAACACGAGACATAAAATAGTAGAGGTATGAGTACAGCTCTGGATGTGACTGGAGCACGAGACATAAAATAGTAGAGGTATGAGTACAGCTCTGGATGTAACTGGAGCACGAGACATGAAATAGCGGAGGTATGAGTACAGCTCTGGATGTAACTGGAGCACGAGACATAAAATAGTAGAGGTATGAGTACAGCTCTGGATGTGACTGGAGCACGAGACATGAAATAGTAGAGGTATGAGTACAGCTCTGGATGTGACTGGAGCATGAGACATGAAATAGCGGAGGTATGAGTACAGCTCTGGATGTAACTGGAACACGAGACATAAAATAGTAGAGGTATGAGTACAGCTCTGGATGTGACTGGAGCATGAGACATGAAATAGCGGAGGTATGAGTACAGCTCTGGATGTGACTGGAGTAGGAGACATGAAATAGTAGAGGTATGAGTACAGCTCTGGATGTAACTGGAGCACGAGACATGAAATAGTAGAGGTATGAGTACAGCTCTGGATGTGACTGGAGCACGAGACATGAAATAGCGGAGGTATGAGTACAGCTCTGGATGTGACTGGAGCACGAGACATGAAATAGTAGAGGTATGAGTACAGCTCTGGATGTGACTGGAGCACGAGACATGAAATAGTAGAGGTATGAGTACAGCTCTGGATGTGACTGGAGCATGAGACATGAAATAGCGGAGGTATGAGTACAGCTCTGGATGTGACTGGAGTAGGAGACATGAAATAGTAGAGGTATGAGTACAGCTCTGGATGTGACTGGAGCATGAGACATGAAATAGCGGAGGTATGAGTACAGCTCTGGATGTGACTGGAGCATGAGACATGAAATAGCGGAGGTATGAGTACAGCTCTGGATGTAACTGGAGCACGAGACATGAAATAGCAGAGGTATGAGTACAGCTCTGGATGTGACTGGAGCAGGATCAGTGGATGCAGAGCGGCGCTCCCCTGGGAGGTTGTGCTGATGAGACTGGGGGTGTATACAGGGCACTCACTGCTGTACGCTCCGAATGACTCGAGCTTTGCCTCTATCTCTTTCGTTACGCGGTCTGCGGTCGTCGCGCCCTTCGGGAATATGTGGCTGACCTTGGCGGTGACCTCTCCACCGCTCCGTCTGCTTCTCTGAGATTTAGAGGAACTCAAACTACAAGAAAACATAGAAAAAGTGAAGAAGTGTCAGAGCAGGAGGGGGAGGGGGGCAGCAAGGGGCCAGCGGGGGGTCTGCAGGGGGAGGAGTGCAAATACTTATTTCTGTATTAAACAATTATAACTACATTTGCATCCACCTGCACTCTCATCATCCACCCTGCACTCTCATCATCCACCCTGCACTCTCATCATCCACCCTGCACTCTCATCATCCACCCTGCACTCTCATCATCCACCCTGCACTCTCATCATCCATCATGCACTCTCATCATCCACCCTGCACTCTCATCATCCACCCTGCACTCTCATCATCCACCTGCACTCTCATCATCCACCCTGCACTCTCATCATCCACCCTGCACTCTCATCATCCATCATGCACTCTCATCATCCACCTGCACTCTCATCATCCACCTGCACTCTCATCATCCACCCCACCTCATCCCACCCTGCACTCTCATCATCCACCCTGCACTCTCATCATCCACCCTGCACTCTCATCATCCACCTGCACTCTCATCATCCACCCTGCACTCTCATCATCCACCCTGCACTCTCATCATCCACCCTGCACTCTCATCATCCACCCTGCACTTACCTCATCTGTATTATGATTGTACCCAGATACCCATCAAAATTGAACAAAGAAGAATTGGACTGTAGAGAGAAAAACAAAAAAAACATGATTTATGCTGCTGACAACCTGCCTGTATATCCTGTCTGAGAGGTAGTCACAGCCCCGCCCCCTGCTGATGACATCACTGATATAATGACATGTGATCAGACATGAGATCCCACACCTTATACTACAGGAACATCTATTACTGCTGACAACCTGCCTGTATATCCTGTCTGAGAGGTAGTCACAGCCCCGCCCCCTGCTGATGACATCACTGATATAATGACATGTGATCAGACATGAGATCACACACCTTATACTACAGGAACATCTATTACTGCTGACAACCTGCCTGTATATCCTGTCTGAGAGGTAGTCACAGCCCCGCCCCCTGCTGATGACATCACTGATATAATGACATGTGATCAGACATGAGATCACACACCTTATACTACAGGAACATCTATTACTGCTGACAACCTGCCTGTATATCCTGTCTGAGAGGTTGTCACAGCCCCGCCCCCTGCTGATGACATCACTGATATAATGACATGTGATCAGACATGAGATCACACACCTTATACTACAGGAACATCTATTACTGCTGACAACCTGCCTGTATATCCTGTCTGAGAGGTTGTCACAGCCCCGCCCCCTGCTGATGACATCACTGATATAATGACATGTGATCAGACATGAGATCACACACCTTATACTACAGGAACATCTATTACTGCTGACAACCTGCCTGTATATCCTGTCTGAGAGGTAGTCACAGCCCCGCCCCCTGCTGATGACATCACTGATATAATGACATGTGATCAGACATGAGATCACACACCTTATACTACAGGAACATCTATTACTGCTGACAACCTGCCTGTATATCCTGTCTGAGAGGTAGTCACAGCCCCGCCCCTGCTGATGACATCACTGATATAATGACATGTGATCAGACATGAGATCACACACCTTATACTACAGGAACATCTATTACTGCTGACAACCTGCCTGTATATCATGTCTGAGAGGTTGTCACAGCCCCGCCCCCTGCTGATGACATCACTGATATAATGACATGTGATCAGACATGAGATCACACACCTTATACTACAGGAACATCTATTACTGCTGACAACCTGCCTGTATATCCTGTCTGAGAGGTAGTCACAGCCCCGCCCCTGCTGATGACATCACTGATATAATGACATGTGATCAGACATGAGATCACACACCTTATACTACAGGAACATCTATTACTGCTGACAACCTGCCTGTATATCATGTCTGAGAGGTAGTCACAGCCCCGCCCCCTGCTGATGACATCACTGATATAATGACATGTGATCAGACATGAGATCACACACCTTATACTACAGGAACATCTATTACTGCTGACAACCTGCCTGTATATCCTGTCTGAGAGGTTGTCACAGCCCCGCCCCCTGCTGATGACATCACTGATATAATGACATGTGATCAGACATGAGATCACACACCTTATACTACAGGAACATCTATTACTGCTGACAACCTGCCTGTATATCCTGTCTGAGAGGTAGTCACAGCCCCGCCCCCTGCTGATGACATCACTGATATAATGACATGTGATCAGACATGAGATCACACACCTTATACTACAGGAACATCTATTACTGCTGACAACCTGCCTGTATATCCTGTCTGAGAGGTAGTCACAGCCCCGCCCCCTGCTGATGACATCACTGATATAATGACATGTGATCAGACATGAGATCCACACACCTTATACTACAGGAACATCTATTACTGCTGACAACCTGCCTGTATATCCTGTCTGAGAGGTAGTCACAGCCCCGCCCCTGCTGATGACATCACTGATATAATGACATGTGATCAGACATGAGATCACACACCTTATACTACAGGAACATCTATTACTGCTGACAACCTGCCTGTATATCCTGTCTGAGAGGTAGTCACAGCCCCGCCCCCTGCTGATGACATCACTGATATAATGACATGTGATCAGACATGAGATCACACACCTTATACTACAGGAACATCTATTACTGCTGACAACCTGCCTGTATATCATGTCTGAGAGGTAGTCACAGCCCCGCCCCCTGCTGATGACATCACTGATATAATGACATGTGATCAGACATGAGATCCACACACCTTATACTACAGGAACATCTATTACTGCTGACAACCTGCCTGTATATCCTGTCTGAGAGGTAGTCACAGCCCCGCCCCCTCTGATGACATCACTGATATAATGACATGTGATCAGACATGAGATCACACACCTTATACTACAGGAACATCTATTACTGCTGACAACCTGCCTGTATATCCTGTCTGAGAGGTAGTCACAGCCCCGCCCCCTGCTGATGACATCACTGATATAATGACATGTGATCAGACATGAGATCACACACCTTATACTACAGGAACATCTATTACTGCTGACAACCTGCCTGTATATCCTGTCTGAGAGGTAGTCACAGCCCCGCCCCCTGCTGATGACATCACTGATATAATGACATGTGATCAGACATGAGATCACACACCTTATACTACAGGAACATCTATTACTGCTGACAACCTGCCTGTATATCCTGTCTGAGAGGTAGTCACAGCCCCGCCCCCTGCTGATGACATCACTGATATAATGACATGTGATCAGACATGAGATCACACACCTTATACTACAGGAACATCTATTACTGCTGACAACCTGCCTGTATATCCTGTCTGAGAGGTAGTCACAGCCCCGCCCCCTGCTGATGACATCACTGATATAATGACATGTGATCAGACATGAGATCACACACCTTATACTACAGGAACATCTATTACTGCTGACAACCTGCCTGTATATCCTGTCTGAGAGGTAGTCACAGCCCCGCCCCCTGCTGATGACATCACTGATATAATGACATGAGATCAGACATGAGATCACACACCTTATACTACAGGAACATCTATTACTGCTGACAACCTGCCTGTATATCCTGTCTGAGAGGTTGTCACAGCCCCGCCCCTGCTGATGACATCACTGATATAATGACATGTGATCAGACATGAGATCCACACACCTTATACTACAGGAACATCTATTACTGCTGACAACCTGCCTGTATATCCTGTCTGAGAGGTTGTCACAGCCCCGCCCCTGCTGATGACATCACTGATATAATGACATGTGATCAGACATGAGATCACACACCTTATACTACAGGAACATCTATTACTGCTGACAACCTGCCTGTATATCCTGTCTGAGAGGTAGTCACAGCCCCGCCCCCTGCTGATGACATCACTGATATAATGACATGTGATCAGACATGAGATCACACACCTTATACTACAGGAACATCTATTACTGCTGACAACCTGCCTGTATATCCTGTCTGAGAGGTAGTCACAGCCCCGCCCCCTGCTGATGACATCACTGATATAATGACATGTGATCAGACATGAGATCACACACCTTATACTACAGGAACATCTATTACTGCTGACAACCTGCCTGTATATCCTGTCTGAGAGGTAGTCACAGCCCCGCCCCCTGCTGATGACATCACTGATATAATGACATGTGATCAGACATGAGATCCACACACCTTATACTACAGGAACATCTATTACTGCTGACAACCTGCCTGTATATCATGTCTGAGAGGTAGTCACAGCCCCGCCCCCTGCTGATGACATCACTGATATAATGACATGTGATCAGACATGAGATCACACACCTTATACTACAGGAACATCTATTACTGCTGACAACCTGCCTGTATATCCTGTCTGAGAGGTAGTCACAGCCCCGCCCCCTGCTGATGACATCACTGATATAATGACATGTGATCAGACATGAGATCACACACCTTATACTACAGGAACATCTATTACTGCTGACAACCTGCCTGTATATCCTGTCTGAGAGGTAGTCACAGCCCCGCCCCCTGCTGATGACATCACTGATATAATGACATGTGATCAGACATGAGATCCACACACCTTATACTACAGGAACATCTATTACTGCTGACAACCTGCCTGTATATCCTGTCTGAGAGGTAGTCACAGCCCCGCCCCCTGCTGATGACATCACTGATATAATGACATGTGATCAGACATGAGATCACACACCTTATACTACAGGAACATCTATTACTGCTGACAACCTGCCTGTATATCATGTCTGAGAGGTAGTCACAGCCCCGCCCCCTGCTGATGACATCACTGATATAATGACATGTGATCAGACATGAGATCACACACCTTATACTACAGGAACATCTATTACTGCTGACAACCTGCCTGTATATCCTGTCTGAGAGGTAGTCACAGCCCCGCCCCTGCTGATGACATCACTGATATAATGACATGTGATCAGACATGAGATCCACACACCTTATACTACAGGAACATCTATTACTGCTGACAACCTGCCTGTATATCCTGTCTGAGAGGTAGTCACAGCCCCGCCCCCTGCTGATGACATCACTGATATAATGACATGTGATCAGACATGAGATCACACACCTTATACTACAGGAACATCTATTACTGCTGACAACCTGCCTGTATATCCTGTCTGAGAGGTTGTCACAGCCCCGCCCCCTGCTGATGACATCACTGATATAATGACATGTGATCAGACATGAGATCACACACCTTATACTACAGGAACATCTATTACTGCTGACAACCTGCCTGTATATCCTGTCTGAGAGGTTGTCACAGCCCCGCCCCCTGCTGATGACATCACTGATATAATGACATGTGATCAGACATGAGATCCACACCTTATACTACAGGAACATCTATTACTGCTGACAACCTGCCTGTATATCATGTCTGAGAGGTAGTCACAGCCCCGCCCCCTGCTGATGACATCACTGATATAATGACATGTGATCAGACATGAGATCCACACACCTTATACTACAGGAACATCTATTACTGCTGACAACCTGCCTGTATATCCTGTCTGAGAGGTAGTCACAGCCCCGCCCCCTGCTGATGACATCACTGATATAATGACATGTGATCAGACATGAGATCCACACACCTTATACTACAGGAACATCTATTACTGCTGACAACCTGCCTGTATATCCTGTCTGAGAGGTAGTCACAGCCCCGCCCCCTGCTGATGACATCACTGATATAATGACATGTGATCAGACATGAGATCCACACACCTTATACTACAGGAACATCTATTACTGCTGACAACCTGCCTGTATATCCTGTCTGAGAGGTAGTCACAGCCCCGCCCCCTGCTGATGACATCACTGATATAATGACATGAGATCAGACATGAGATCCACACACCTTATACTACAGGAACATCTATTACTGCTGACAACCTGCCTGTATATCATGTCTGAGAGGTAGTCACAGCCCCGCCCCCTGCTGATGACATCACTGATATAATGACATGTGATCAGACATGAGATCACACACCTTATACTACAGGAACATCTATTACTGCTGACAACCTGCCTGTATATCCTGTCTGAGAGGTAGTCACAGCCCCGCCTCCTGCTGATGACATCACTGATATAATGACATGTGATCAGACATGAGATCCACACACCTTATACTACAGGAACATCTATTACTGCTGACAACCTGCCTGTATATCATGTCTGAGAGGTAGTCACAGCCCCACCCCCTGCTGATGACATCACTGATATAATGACATGTGATCAGACATGAGATCACACACCTTGTACTACAGGAACATCTATTACTGCTGACAACCTGCCTGTATATCATGTCTGAGAGGTAGTCACAGCCCCGCCCCTGCTGATGACATCACTGATATAATGACATGTGATCAGACATGAGATCACACACCTTATACTACAGGAACATCTATTGCTGCTGACAACCTGCCTGTATATCCTGTCTGAGAGGTAGTCACAGCCCCCCCCCTGCTGATGACATCACTGATATAATGACATGTGATCAGACATGAGATCACACACCTTATACTACAGGAACATCTATTACTGCTGACAACCTGCCTGTATATCCTGTCTGAGAGGTTGTCACAGCCCCGCCCCCTGCTGATGACATCACTGATATAATGACATGTGATCAGACATGAGATCACACACCTTATACTACAGGAACATTTATTACTGCTGACAACCTGCCTGTATATCATGTCTGAGAGGTTGTCACAGCCCCGCCCCCTGCTGATGACATCACTAATATAATGATATGTGATCAGACATGTGATCACACACCTTATACTACAGGAACATCTATTACTGCTGACAACCTGCCTGTATATCCTGTCTGAGAGGTAGTCACAGCCCCGCCCCCTGCTGATGACATCACTGATATAATGACATGTGATCAGACATGAGAGCACACACCTTATACTACAGGAACATCTATTACTGCTGACAACCTGCCTGTATATCCTGTCTGAGAGGTAGTCACAGCCCCGCCCCCTGCTGATGACATCACTGATATAATGACATGTGATCAGACATGTGATCACACACCTTATACTACAGGAACATCTATTACTGCTGACAACCTGCTTGTATATCCTGTCTGAGAGGTAGTCACAGCCCCGCCCCCTGCTGATGACATCACTGATATAATGACATGTGATCAGACATGTGATCACACACCTTATACTACAGGAACATCTATTACTGCTGACAACCTGCTTGTATATCCTGTCTGAGAGGTAGTCACAGCCCCGCCTCCTCCTGATGACATCACTGATATAATGACATGTGATCAGACATGAGATCACACACCTTATACTACAGGAACATCTATTACTGCTGACAACCTGCCTGTATATCATGTCTGAGGGGTTGTCACAGCCCCGCCTCCTCCTGATGACATCACTGATATAATGACATGTGATCAGACATGAGATCACACACCTTATACTACAGGAACATCTATTACTGCTGACAACCTGCCTGTATATCCTGTCTGAGAGGTAGTCACAGCCCCGCCCCCTGCTGATGACATCACTGATATAATGACATGTGATCAGACCTGAGATCACACACCTTATACTACAGGAACATCTATTACTGCTGACAACCTGCCTGTATATCATGTCTGAGGGGTTGTCACAGCCCCGCCCCCTGTTTCTGGTAGGAGGGGCTTGGCGGTGTGCTCGGCGCTCTCACCTGATTCATCACTCTCATGTAGAGATTCGTATATGCCTCTGATTTTGGGTTGGAATCAAAATTTTCTGCTGTTATCCTGAATTCGCCAAAAAACCCGTCACCTAAATGAGAAGAAGATGACACGCGGATCAGTGTGCGGCGGACAGATGACTGGATACAGGTATAGGTTACATATAGAGTCATGCACATCATTAACCCTTAGGATACCCAAGGTTTTTTGGTTTTTGCGTTTTAATTTTCTTCCCCGTCTTCTTTGAGCCATAACTTTTTTATCGTTATATCTACTTAGCGGGAGGGGGGGGGGTCATTTTTTGCAGGACAGTCTGTAGTTTTTATTGATACCATATTGGAGTGTGTGACTTTTTGATCGCATTTTATTACAGCGATGAAAAAATGACAGATTGGCCGTTTTGACCCTTTTTTCCGTTACGCCATTCGCTGTCTTGGACAAATATTTGTATATTTTAATAGTCGGGCGTTTTCGGTGGCGGTGATGCCCAGGAGGTTTATATTTTTTGTTATTTATGTATTTATTTTTTTATTCTGCGGAAAGGGGGGTGAATTAAACTTCTATATTTTTTAAGTTTTTTATGGTTTTGCAGCTCGTGTTTGATCCTACAGAATCCATTTTTTTTATTCTGGACAATCATGGATTTTTCAGAACTGCTCATTTCTTATGTTGGTCTGCCACCTGCTGGCCAAAGTAAGAATTGCAGCTTTAATGCCCTCGGCCTCTTCAGCAAGACCCAGCGCATTGAAATCAATTACCGGCATCCTCATTGGCCGCAGAGGATGCCGGTAAGGGCCCATTCAGACGGCCGTATTATTGCGGGTCCGCTGCGGAGCACACGGCCGGGCGCCCCATTCAAAATGCCTATACTTGTCTGCTGTTGCTGATACGGACAAGTATAGGACATGCTTTATCTTTTTATGCGGAGCCGCGGCTGCCCGCTCCCATAGAGGTGAATCGGGCCGCAGCTATTCCGCAATATTGCGGTCATGTGAATGGGGCCTAAATCTGGGTTTTTCACTCTTTAGGTGCTGTGATCTCACTTGATCATGTCATCTAAAAGTTTTATTGACCGCAATCCACATTATTGTTTGAGACAGCGGAGACCCACCGGCCATGACGCCGCTGCACATACGAGCTGACGCCATGTTTGACCATTGCTCTAGTGCCGGAAATGTACGGCGCTGTTAGCGAATGGGTTAAATATAGGTAACATATAGACTATGGGCAACTTTTTGGAGTGTTGTCGCTTTAGGGCACGCACCACTTATGGCCTCATGCACAGAAACTTTTTTTTTTCCTTGTCCGTTCCGTTTTTTTTCTTTTTTTTGCGACCTGTTTGTGGAACCATTCACATCAAATTGACTCCGTGTGCATTGGCCGTTCCACAAAAGAATAGAACATGTCTTATCATTGTCCGTATTATGGACAAGGATAGGACTGGTCTATTATGGGCCGAATGTTCTGTTCTGCAAAATGAGGAACGCACACGGTCGGAATCTGCAGATCTGGAAAACACCCAACGGTCGTGTATGCGAGACCTATCTCTGGTTTTACGGTCAGATCCAGAAGTAAAATCCAACCAGTTCTCTGCACAGTCCAGCAGGGGGAGCTCCAGGACTGTGGGTGTATTACAGCCTCCTCCCCATAGAGGCCACTCCCCTTACAGAGGCCACTCCCCTTATAGAGGCCACTCCCCTTACTGAGCCCCCCCATGTACGTACAGCAGTGTCCTAATAATCTTCCTATAGATCCCTGTAGTTTATAATCGTCTGTCCTTCCTGTAATGTAATCACCTCTTCATGTGCTGACTGCTGTTCACCCTGTGTACATACAGTAGCCAATCTGAAGAAGCAGAGCTGCAGTGTAAAGCAAGAGTAAGGAACAAAGCAACAGGGTAAAGCATAATGGAGGTATTGGGCAGCAGTGTAAAGCATGAGGGAGAACAGGGCTGCAGTAGGAAGCATAAGGGTGTGGCCACATGTTCAGGTTATTTGATGCAGTTTTGCCGTCTCCGTCCTTTACACTTTCTCTCCATTTATGATCCATTCCTGATTTTGGCTTCTAAAACTACAAGCAGAAACCTGACCATATGGCCCTACCCTAAGGGAGGAACAGAGCAGCGGTGTAAAGCATGGGGGAGAACAGAGCAGCGGTGTAAAGCATGGGGGAGGAACAGGAGCAGCGTGTAAAGCATGGGGGGAGGAACAGAGCAGCGGTTGTAAAGCATGGGGGAGGAACAGAGCAGCGGTTGTTAAAGCATGGGGGAGGACAGAGCAGCGGTGTGAAGCATGGGGAGGAACAGAGCAGCGGTGTGAAGCATGGGGGAGGAACAGAGCAGCGGTGTGAAGCATGGGGAAATAATGGAGCAGCAGTGTGAAGTACTAGGAGGGAATGAAGCGGCAGTGTGTCTGTCTAGACTGCCGCGGCGTGCTCTCGGGGCGTCGCCATAGTCCACACTCACCTCCTATGCAGGTCTTGTTTCTGGGCTCATAGTGGTAGTTGAGTGGACACTGACACTCGTAGGTCTGGTGGAGCTGGAGGCAGGTGGCGCCATTCCCACAGAGGCCGGGAGCGCAGGAGGTCGGATCTGTGCGAGAGAGCCGTGTGTTAGTGATGTCACAGCCGGAGATTATAAGGATATTACAGATTAGTGAATTCGGAGGATTATCACCTGCCTGGCGCCACTTCTTGGCCTCATATGAATTGTAATCAACATTTTGCACTAAAATGTGTAACTTTTTCCCCGCTGCCCCCATCTCTTTTCAAATAGCAGGCGGGGCTTAGTGGGTGTGGGCGTGGCCAATATTGGTCCACCATATTCACTATAATCAATGCCAGGCGCGGGCGCCAGTTATAGCGCAGATCGGCTGCCACCTTTATTAAGAGGCCACAACTCTGCACCAGTAAACCTCCACCATTCAGATCTCTACTTGCTTCTAGTGAATAGAAACATGGTTTACATTCAAAGGCTGAAGACCGCTCCTGCCCTGATACATCTCACAGACGGGGGTTTGTTACAATGTATCAGTCCAGAAAAGCTTCTCTCCAGATGATACATTGTAACCCTCAGCACACAGATCGAGTCTAACCTCTGAATGTTTCTATTCACTGACAGAAAAGCAGAGACGGACTATAAGGCTCTGTCCACATCTGTGTTACACATGGACACCACTGTAGTGACGACGCCTGGGAAGATCCTCAGGTTCCATCTCAGTTTTCCATCATTTTCGCTGGATGGCACCAGGCGCATAATACGGAATCTGCGACCCAGATGTGAACAGAACCTTAGATGGCGGCAGAACCCTCCATTACCGCAGCGCTGGCGGTATAATCCTGGGATGGTGCACTTACTGGATGAAGTGGGAGGAGCCGCACTGGTGGCGTTACCAGGGACGCTGGACTCAGGCGTCGTCTCTGTTCCCGTATGTGGAGTTTCAGTCGTTGTCGTTCCTGTCACTGTCGTTTTTGTTGCTGTCGTCCCTGAATTTGGCGTTTCTGTTGATCCTGTAGTCCCCGGCTTTGGCGTTTCTGTTGTTCCTGTCGTCCCCGGCTTTGGCGTTTCCGTTGTTCCTGTTGTTCCCACCGTTGGCGTTTCCTTAGTTCCTGTTGTTCCCACCGTTGGCGTTTCCTTAGTTCCTGTTGTTCCCACCGTTGGCGTTTCCTTAGTTCCTGTTGTTCCCACCGTTGGCGTTTCCTTAGTTCCTGTTGTTCCCACCGTTGGCGTTTCCTTAGTTCCTGTTGTTCCCACCGTTGGCGTTTCCTTAGTTCCTGTTGTTCCCCACCGTTGGCGTTTCCTTAGTTCCTGTTGTTCCCACCGTTGGCGTTTCCTTAGTTCCTGTTGTTCCCACCGTTGGCGTTTCCTTAGTTCCTGTTGTTCCCACTGTTGGCGTTTCCTTAGTTCCTGTTGTTCCCACCGTTGGCGTTTCCTTAGTTCCTGTTGTTCCCGCCTTTGACGTTTCCGTCGATGTTATTATTGTTGTTGTTGCGTTCACTGCGGTTGGATGACATTAACAACATTAAGGCCTCATGCACACAAATGTTGATCGGTTCTGTATCAGAGACGCATTTTTTGCGGCTTGGATACAGGCCCATTCGCTTCAACGGATGCGGACAGCGCTACTGTTCTGTGTCCTACTTTGTCTGTTTTGTGGACAAGAATAGACATTTCTATTACGTACCTCCTGTTACATTTGTGAAACGCACACAGGGGAATCCGTGTTTTGTGCATCTGCAATTTGTGGACCGGAAAACACAGGACAAAGGTGTGCATGAGCCCTAATACTGATGGTAATGATGAGGAGGATGAGGAGGATGGACAGGCAGCAAAGAGCAGACCACAGACTGTGCAGCCTGACAACCAGACAGGACGTATGGAAATACACATCAGATAGACCAGTATAAGGAGGGGAAGGAGCTCAGTATTAGGAGGACTATAGGGTGAGGTGTTCAGTATTAGGAGGACTATAGGGGTGAGGGGTTCAGTATTAGGAGGACTATAGAGGTAAGGAGCTCAGTATTAGGAGGACTATAGGGGTAAGGAGCTCAGTATAGGAGAGACTAGTAGGAGGTATAAGGGCTCAGTATTAGGAGGAACTATAGGGGTGAGGGTTCAGCATTAGGAGGATATAGGGGTGAGGGGTTATAAGGGTAGTATTAGGGGTATAGGGGTAAGGGCTCAGTATTAGGAGGACTATAGGGTAAGGAGCTCAGTAAGGAGATATAGGGGTAGGAGGTATTAGGAGAGGGGTAAGGAGCTAGTATTAGGAGGACTATAGGGGTAGGATTAGAGGAGCTCAGTATTAGGAGACTATAGGGGGAGTGGAGGACTATAGCAGTATTAGGAGGACTATAGGGGTAAGGAGCTCAGTATTAGGGGACTATAGGGTAAGGAGCTAGTATTAGGAGGACTATAGGGTAGGGGTAGGCTCAGTATAGGGATATAGGGTAAGGAGCTCAGTATAGGAGGACTATAGGGGTAAGGAGCAGTATTAGGAGGACTATAGGGGTAGAGCTCTATATTAGGAGGACTATAGGGTAAGGAGGTCAGTATTAGGAGGACTATATTAGGGTGAGGGGTTCAGTATTAGGAGGACTATAGGGTAAGGAGCTCAGTATTTAGGAGACTATAGGGGTAGGGGTCAGTATTAGGAGGGACTATAGGGGTAAGGAGCTATAGGGCAGTATTAGGAGGACTAAGGACTAAGGGGTAAGGAGTCAGTATTGAGGAGGACTATAGGCGGGGTAAAGGGCTCAGTATTAGGAGACTGATAGGGTAAGGAGCTTATATTAGGAGACTTTAGGGTAGGGTCAGTATTAGGAGGACTATAGGGGTCAGTATTTAGGAGGACTCAGTATTAGGAGGACTATAGGGTAAGGAGCTCAGTATTAGGAGGACTATAGGGGAGGGCTCAGTATTAGGAGGGACTATAGGGGTGGGCCCAGTATTAGGAG